>PVIA01005661.1:0-110781 GCA_004024845.1 Tonatia bakeri
TCTCACTCGCATCCCTGTTGTCCTCTGTCCCTGGGTCTCCTGTTCTCTCTGACCCACTGGTGCCACTTCCTCTCCCTCGCGTCTGTGTGCCTTTGCCTCTCTGGATATTTCTGGCTCTTTGTGACTTTCTCTCTGTTGCTCCCTCTCACTCGGATGTTCTCTGTTTTGCCTTTCTCTGCCTGTGTCTCTCCGGCTCTGCCCCCCTGTGTTGTCTATCTCAACATCTCTTTCTCTGTCCTCCTGTGCGTCTTTCTGTCCCCATGTCTCTGGACCCCGTCTTTCCTTTCCCCGCCGTCCCCCCAGTGGAGGGACGCAACTTCGCTGAGTTCACCTTCATCAACGAGCAGAACTCCGAGCTCGAGCGTGTGCAGGAGGAGATCAAGGAGGTAGGTGAGACCCGCCTGTCCCTGCGTCCCCCCCCCTGCGCCCTTTCTCCTCGCCTCTGCACCCATCCCCTCCTCGGCCCATGAGACCCCTCTGCCGGAGCTGTGCCCAGCGTCCCTGCCCTGCAGATGCAGAATGCCATGGAGAGCATGCGCACCAGCGAGGCCGCCCGGCGGTCGCTGCAAGAGGAGCAGAGGGTGGCCTTGCAGCAGAGCATAGAAGGGGTGCGCTCGGAGGCGGACAACCTGGAGGCCCGCTCCCAGGAGTTTCGGAGGCAGCTGGAGAAGCTCAAGGCCGGTGAGCGCCCGCCCTTCATCTTCATCTGGGAGGATGTGATGAGCTTTCGAGGTGTCCACGAAGGACTTTGCTCACTCACTTCTTTGTCCATCGCATATCCATCATCCATCCATTCATCTGTCTACCAGTGTTCACCCACCCATCCACCCATTCATCCATCCATCTCTCATTCATCCATCCATCCACCCATTCATCCACCCATCTCTCATTCATCCATCCATCCACCCATTCATCCACCCATCCACCCATTCATCCACCCATGCATCCATCCAACCACTCATCCATCCATCCACCCATGCACCCATTTATCCATCCACCCATCCATCCATCCATCCCTCATTCATCCATCCATCCATCCATCCATCCATCCATCCACCCATCCACCCATCCACCCATTTATCCATCCACCCATTTATCCATCCAACCATTCATCCATCCATCCACCCATCCATTCATCCACCCACCTGCTGCGGTCCAGCCGCAGCTGGATCAAGGGTCTCCTGAAGGTGGGTAAGGCATTGGCGATGGGTAATAGATGACAACACGACTCAGAGGACAGCGAAGCTCTGTTCTGTTTATTACAAGTACAAACAGATTTTTATATTTTCATTTTTGGCAGTGATTAACATTTGCGATTAGGTGAAGCAGGAAGTTTTTTACCCAAATATCTGGTCATGCTAATCTAGTAACCTATTAAATGCAAACAATTAGAAATAGCTGTATGTACAGAGTTTGAATGTCTTATAGTTTATTAAAGTTCTCAGAATTTGTCATAGGGGCAAAAGGATACGCTTGATTGAGTAGAGGTCTCTGGTAATTGTTTCTACATGTTTAGTTTATAATAGCTAACCAGCTTCTCTTATTTCTTTGCCTAATTCTAATTGATATATATTCCTATTCAAGGTAAAGGAGGGGCTGTTACTTCAACAACTTTTAGACATTCAGGGGCTATTTCATTAGAGGGGATTTTATTCTCTGATCAAGTTATACTTCATTGATTATTCAAATCAATAAACCTAAAATATAAATATCTAACAATCCCACCACCTTTTGATCACCAAAACAAACATGTAAGGAGAGATAGAGAGGAAATCTAGCCACAATAAACCTTTTGACCTAAAAGGTGATAGACAATTTTATTAAATTTTATAGGATATAGGCCATTCTTGACTTTCTCATGTCTTATTCTAGTTCTATTTGGATAATTCAAAGAATTCTTTTTTAAAGCTGCTGCATGATAGGGGGAAATGTGGGCAAAATCCTTTGACAATCTGGTGGAGTAGTGACCTCTTTTGTTCCTTAGTAAATAAATACCAGGGAGGTCTGCTTCGAGCTAACCTTTCCATGAAATTTAGACTATTATAAGGCACTTGGACTCCAACCTTATTGACCATTCTAATGCCATCCTCATTATATGCCCCTGTGTAAGGCAATGGGGGATCTGGAACCCTCTGGAGACTATTAGTTCCTCTTTGGGGATACCATAATTTACCATTAATCCAATATGCTACCCAGGGGTTTCCCTAGGCTGTGGGTAGAGGTCTATATAGTTTTTTTTTGTTTTCTTGGAAGACCCTTTGTATCTGTGCGTAAGGAACAGGTGTGGGAGAATTTACCAACAATTCAGCCTGTTATGACTGATTCATGAATTCTTTTATGGGAACAATTGAGGATAATTTCTTACTCAGGTTTATAAACACCTTGTTTACACAATTTGGGCATGATTCAATAGTCTGGGGAGAACTAGTTGTCCCTTCAGAATTTCCCTCAAAATCAGTCATTGACTGGCTTCGAGCCTCTCTTTCCTCATGGCCTATTCTTATGTGAAATCAGGGCACAAAGCAAGACCATGAATAATATCAACAAGGAGTCACTAAGAGCAATCCCAGGAAAATTACCGCCCCCCTTTTGTATGCCATGTTCTCTTCCAGAAAGATGGATTCCTTGAATTCCCTCTTTCCACGTCCGGACCTTGTCAGACAACATGGTTGGAAGAGGACGTGGCACCTACCCTCCCATCCACCCATCCATCTATTCATCCAAGCATCCATCCGCCCACCCACCCACCCATCCATCTATTCATCCACCCATCCATCCAGTATTCATCCACCCATTTATCCAGCTGCCCCATGTCCATCGTCCATCCAGTACCCATCAACCCCTCAGCCCTCCAGTGAAGGGCACTAATGAGTCAGGCTGCCCTGGGCTTGAATCCAGCTCCCCCTCGGTGGACCGTGGTGTGTGGTTTCCTCCGTCTGACACTCTTTGGAAACGGGGTGCAGTGCCTACTTCATAGGGTGGCCACAAAGAGTAGAGGAGATGACAGATCACGAGACATAAGGGTGGAGAGAGACAGAAAGTGGCAGTGCTATGGGGAGCAAGCAGGAAAGCCACCTCATGGCACACAGGAGGGGTGCAGTTACTGGCAGATCCGCTTCCCCTGTTGTCAGGCTCCTGTGACAAGGCCCGCACTGGATGCCGTGGACCTGGTGGACGAGGCTGGGCTGGGAGGAGCCTCGGACACTGGCTGCTCTGACCCAGGGGCTGAGATGGAGCAGCCCCGGGGCCTTTGAAGCAGGAGTGGACTGTGACTTGGTGTGGTGGATGGGACTGTAATTTGGGGGGCCCAGTGCAGAAAAAAATGTGGGACCCCTTAATAAAACATGTGTCAAGAATTTCAAGGTGGAAAGAGCAGAGCTCAAAGCAGATGCAGGGCCCCTCAGAGCATGGGGCCCTGCGCCACTGCCTAGGCGGCACACCCATGACAGCAGCTCTGCTGGGGTGACGGAGCAGGCTTCCTGGGAGCAGCAAAGCTCCTCCCTGACCCTGAAGGCTGAGCATTTAACTGAAAAACTGTGGGGGGGTGGGGGAAGCTGGTCCCAGCAGGTGGGCTGAGGCCAGGAGGGGCCTTCACGGCACTGGCACCGGGTTCTCTGTGTGGAGAGGGCAGTGCAGGTGCAAGAGGGCCAGGCTGAGGCACTCCCTGGAGGTGCTGGGGAGCTATGGGGGGTGGGGTTGTAGGCAGGACAGGGTGGTGGAGCAGGGAGGTCAGGGGGTGGTGGACTGTGAGGAGGGGTGGAGGTGTGAGACCGATGGGCCATGGGGGACAAGGGGCGAGTTGCGCCAGGTCCGGCCTGGTGAGGGTGAGGCCCCTCCCTGAGGCGCAGTGGGGTTGGGGTGACCCAGAGCTCAGTGTGGGTGGCCTGGGGGATGTTCTGGGAGGGACCCCGGGAGGGAATTGTATGTGTGAGCCTGGCACTCCGGGAGGAGGCACAGGGACACCGGCGGGCATGTCCATCGTCTGGTTGGGCGCAGGTTCTCCACAGGGTCGCTGCGCCTTCATGTTGCCCAAACAACGTGTTAACTAACCACAGGGAAGTGGGTGCTGCCCAGGCCAGCTGTGTGAGGGGGTCACGGCAGTGAGCTGGTTCAGCCGGGGACAGCGGTCCATGCAGCCGCGCACTCCCGGAGCCCCGTGTTAGAGAAAGTGTGTGTTTCGCTGGGGGAGATCCGGAGCTGCCCCCAGTGGGGAGCGGGGGCTGCGGGTGCAGCTGCGTCTGGAAGGATCTCGGGGGAGGGACCTTTCGGCTTCCCTTGGCCGCCCTTCGCCCTCGGTTCCCAGCCCCGCACCAGGCGCACAATGAGGACACCGCACTGCCTGGATGTCAGTGTCCCGGGACTTCCTCAAACCTCGCTCGCTGTCTCCGTGCGTGCGGACTCGCGGGAAGGAGAACGCTGGTCCCGAGCGGGCTGCGGATCCGTGACAACCTGTCCCGCACCCCAGGTATCCAGCAGCTCTTCACCAGGGCCCACTGCGACAGCACCATCATCGACGACCTCCTGGGGGTCAAGACCCACATGCGGGACCGTGACATCAGCCTCTTCCTGAGCCTCATCGAGAAGCGCCTGGTGGAGCTCCTGACGGTGCAGGCCTTCCTAGACGCCCAGGTGGGGCGGCAGGGGGCGCACAGGGCACAGGGCGCCCCCTGTCTTGGAGTCCAGGGCCACCAGGACTGGCCCGAGCTGACCGTGGGCTCTTGCCCTCCAGGGCTACACCAGCTCCAGCCTGGTGAATGCTGCCCTCCTGGTGCTGGGCCAGAGCCTCGAGGACATGCCGAAGAAGGTGGCCCCGCCTCAGCTCCCGGATAACCTGTGAGGCAAAGGGCGAGGGGGAGGTGGGAGGGGCAGGGACTCCCTGCGGCAGAGGGGACAACGGGGATGCAGGATTTGAGGGGCCTCTTCAGTCCAGAGCACGGGTGTGGCTCTGGGTGGGTGTCGGGGGGAGATGATGGAGTGGGTGCTTTGGGGAAACAGAGCAGGGACTCCCGGGGGTGGTGTGGGACGGTGGCCCTGGGGACCCCAGAGGGACAATGCTCACTGGCCAGAGCACACTGCGGGTCTCGGGTATGGCAATGGGGAGTCATCAGCCTTTCGAGAGTGGAGGGTGTAGTCCCTTCCTGCCTTTCCCCTGCTTCAGGGAGGAACCCCCAGGTTTTGAGGCCAAAGAAGACTATCCCATGAGCAAGGAGGAGCTGCTGAGCCACGTGAGGAAGGCGGTGAGGACAGGACCCTGGGGGGGGGGGGGGGGGGGGGGGGGGGGGGGGGGGGGGGGGGGGGGGGGGGGGGGGGGGGGGGGGCGGGCCTGCGACCTCCTCCAGGGCCTAACGCGCCTCCCTGGCAGCTGGAGGCGCGGGAGCTGGCCCGGGACCAGCACACGAAGGAGCTGGTGGAAGTGGTGAAGAAGGCAGACAGCAGCCAGAACCTTGCCCTCTCCGGCAGCCAGAAGGCCAGCTCAGGCACGAGGCTGGAGACTGCCAAGAGCTCTGCTATGGCTCCCGGGTCCATCTTCAGCAGCAGGACTAACGGCATCCTGGTGTCCAGTGGGGGCCGTGCCACCAGCTCCAACGTTGGCCACGTCACCTTTGGTGGCACCAGCTCCAGTGCAGGCAACGTGACTGTGCCTGGCTCCACCAGTGCCAGCCCGGCCTCAACTGGGGGCCGTGTGACCTTCAGATCCCTCAGCCCGAGCAGCTACTTGGGGTCCACGGGGTACCTGGACTCCAGCAGAGCCCCCGAGAGCTTTGGAGGTGCGCAGATCAGGGGCGCCACATCGGAATCGAGCACCGGCCCCACCTCCAGCACCGGCCCCACCTCCAGCACTGGCCCCGGCTCCACCACGAGCAGAGACTCGAGGAGCAATGACTAGGGCGCCAGGCCCCCACCACTGCCCCTGCCCCCGCAGGGCTGGCTGGCACGTCTCTGCTGCCCCTTCCCTGGTTTTCCCTGTGGCTGGAAAACCAGGCTTTCTCTCCTGCTTCCAGGCACCGGGTCTGTCTACCCCCACAGCTGTCTGCCTCCCCTCCAAGTGACCCGGTGTCTGTTTCCGTGGCCCTTTGTCATCCCGTCTCTGTCTCCTGGTCTGGCTCTCTGCTCCACACCCTCCCCTTTCAGCCTTCCAACCCCAGCTCTGTTTCCCGCTCAGAGTGCCCCACGTCCACCCACCCATCTCTGCTCTGCTCTCTGGTTCTCCCCCACCTCCTGTTTCTGCCTCCGCATTTCTGTCTCCTTCCCCTCATCCACATCTCTCCGCTCTCCTGGCATCCCATGTCCCAGTCTTGGTAGCTCCTCATTCCCGGCCTCACCTCCAGCAAGGGCCCCCAGTACTGACTGTGGGGGAAGAGTCGGGGCAAAGGGATTGGGGTCAGCATGAACTGTGACCATAGGAAATAAAAGTCAGAGCCCAACTTTTCCCCCAGCCTGGTGACAAGTATCTATGTGAAGAGCATTCAAGAGACATGGCTGTTCCCTACCTCCATGGCCCAGGGGGACATTTATGGCCCTGTTCATTCATTCATTCAGCCTTTCATTTTGTTGACACCTCCCCACGTCAGGCTCTCCTGAGAAGTGGGTGCTGTATCAGTCAGGATGGGCTGGGTTGTGCTGCAGTAACAAACAACCCCAGGATCTCAGTGGCCTAATGCAACAAAGGTCTATTACTTGCTCATGCTATTGGTCTGTTGTGGGTCAGCTGAGGGCTAGGCTCTGCCCACCCTTTGTCCCAGGCAGACGGAGCAGCACCTGTCTGGAGGGATGCTAGTCTGTTGCTGGGGAACAGAAAAACGGCAAAGCTGCAATGACTCTTCATCCTCCTACCTGGATACGATACGTATCACTTTGGCTCATGTTTACTGATTTGAGCAGGTCATATGGCCACGTCTCATTTCCAGTGGGGGTGGGAAGTGCAATCCGGAAAGAGAGGTGGAAAGGAATATGTGTGGACGAGCCTAAAGCCTGCCTCAGGGTCCTGGAGGGAAAACAGACTGTCCCCTTCCTGCTGTGGGGTGAGCTTGGGAGTGAGAGGGCCTTGAACACCATGGAGAACTCCCTCCTGCCATCCTCAGATGCCCTGTCAAAATGCAATGCAACCAAACCAAGACGGACAGTCCACTGTCTGTCTTCCTAACCCGGGAGGATAATTCCCCGGGTCTCATTCCCCTAAAATGGGTTAATAATAGTCCCTGCCTCAGTTTGTTTGTTTTTTTTTAAGCATATAAAGAATTGGTGTATGTAAACCCTTAGAATGGGCACGTACTAAATGCTGACAACTGTCCGTGATTCTGATGGTGACAAAGATGAAAATTAATTAATCTAAAAATAAATACATAAAATCTTAAAAGAATTTTAATTCCTTTCCACCTCTCTTTCCAGATTGCACTTCCCACCCCCACTGGAAATGGAACAAAGTGAACCTAAGATGGTAATTTCCCCCCATTTCCAGTGGGGGTGGGAAGTGCAATCCCAAAAGAGAGGTGGAAAGGAATTAAAATTCTTTAAAGATTTTATGTATTTATTTTTAGAGAGGAGAAGGGAGAGAGAAAGAGAGGGAGAGAAACATCAGTGTGTGGTTGCCTCTCACGTGCCCCCTACTGGGGACCTGGCCCTGAACCCAGGCAAGTGCTTTGACTGGGAATTGAACCCTTTGGTTCTCATGCAGGCACTCAATCCACTGAGCCACACCAGCCATGGCATGTTTTTAGTCTGTTCAGAAGATCCCATCTTGCTCTCCCTTCACGTGACCCTACATTCGGGTGAGGCTAACCCAGTCTGCAGGTAAATGTGTAACAGCTGGCTCTTTAGGAAAAAAAAAATCCTAACTTGCAGTGTGCACCCATTTCTATGGTGTAAATATTACCATCTTAGGTTCACTTTGTTCCATAGGAAGACTTGCCTTTTTAAACCTGGGCTCTGGAGTGTCAGTAATTACATATACAGTGTAAGAAAATAGCTGATGTGCAGCTCGATCTCATTGGCAAAAATGGAGAAAAGACTGAATTAAATTGTACTCAGGAGCAGTGAAATTTGGAGTACTTAGTGGTTTCTCCAAGAGGGAGGGAGAAACCGGTGCTGCTGCATACAAGCTGTGTGGCCTTGGATGAATGTCTTCACCTCTCTGAGCTCAGATCTTCGCCCGGAAATCAGAACTGTCAGTGAGTGAGTTCCTGGAGAAATATCACTGGGGGCCCGGCCTGGGTACCAAACCGTTCTCCATCATAATTTGTCCGCCGGGATAATCTCGGACAGTGGCAAACACTATCCTACCTTCTCAGTGGTGACTCAGAGAGTCAGGAAATCAATTTGAGGGGATCTAACCAGCATTTAAAAATAGAAGTAGAGTAGAATGAAAAGCATTATGCAGGACAGGGTGGTTTTTCACGAAGCTATGTTGTTGATGTTAAATGATTTCTTACCCTGCATCAGAAAAGTTCAGAGGCCACTGGTCCACCACCCCGACCGTGAACCGCGCGGGCAGCAACTTCTTGGTTCTAAGGCAAACATTTTGGGTGTCTTGGCCACGCTGCCGCCAGGCAGCGCCCGTGTCCGGCAGTAAGAGGGCTCTTTGGTCCTAGGTGGTGGTTTCCTTCTGCTCCTGAGTCGCCTCCAAGGATCCCAAGGATCCCGAGGATCCCGTGTACCGGGACTAGAAGTCCTAACCACGAATGTAATTCTGGAGCAAAGGGCAGGGCGGAGGGCTCCGGTCGCAGGAATGTGGCCATCCTGAGACCTATTCATCCCTTCCTCACTCCACCTGTTCTTTAAACAGCTCTGTGCGCCGAAGTCCCCACTCCCAGAGCTCATGTCCAGTGGGGAGGACGGACAAGACTCCAAATCCACCATCTCGTCAGTGATAGGAGGCCTCCCCACCTGGTGTGTGTGTGGGGGGACAGACTGTGGTGGAGTACCCTGGGCCCCCAGCCGGCTGTGTGACCTTGGGCAGCCTGCTCAGCCTCTCTGTGCCTGTTTCCTCTGCTATAAAATGGGAATAATAGCACCTACTTCATAGGGTTGTCAGGAGCATTAACTAAGTTAATATTTGTAAAGCACTTCGAGGGGGCCTGGCCTGTGTTTGTGAACCCAATCGTTAAAAACTCATTTTACAGCGGTAGGAACTGAGGACCAAGGGCATGGAGGCATGGGGGAGGGAAACGCAGGGGGAGGGATGGGGGCGAGGTGAGGAAGACAAGGCCAACCTGGAGAGCTCTCTGCCCCCACAGGTGGGTCCTTTGTCCCCCAAAGCTGAACTCAGTAGAGCGTTTGGGCACCACACAGCTGTGGGCTGCGAGAGAACCCTGTGGCTCTTCTCTCTCCCTTTCCTCCCCCCCCTTCCTTCTCAGGTTCATTACAGTATAATTTACACTCTGTAAAGCCCACCCATTGTGGGTTGCCTCCTGGACGCATCCCCACCGGAGATCGAACCCTCAACTTTTTGGTGTATGGGTGGAAAGTCCAACCCACCGAGCCACCTGTCCAGGGCTTAATAACTTTTCATGAATTGGACGGAGTTGTACAATTATCACCACAGTCTGTGATCCCCCAGATTTCCCTCTCGAGAGCTTGCAGTCAATTTGCCATCCCCGCTCCAATCCCACGCACCTACCGATCTCTCTATCTGCACTGATTTCCTCTTTTCTGGAAATTCCGTATGAATGGAACCCTCCATTTGTACCACCCTGTTCTGTCTACAACTCGCTGGTACCGCTCATACAAAAGCAGTTTTAGCAGCAATGTTTACAATAACTATGGCAAGACACACAGGAGGCTCTATAAAAATAACCTGCAGGGCCATGAATAAGAAGAACCGTTCCTTTCAAGGCAGCCCGCTTGGGTTCATCTTCGTCTGAATGAAGCAAGGCATAAAGGAGCATTCAGTGAGATACCATTTGTAGTATCAAAATGTGCCAAAATAGAAAATACCTGGAGATTTATGCACTGCACAGGGGGTGAGCATAAATATGAGCCAGGGAATGAATAATCTAAAATGTAACCTAGTGGCTTTCTCTTGGAGATGGGGAGCGTCAGATATAATTGCCTGGCATTTCATAATGAACTGTATATGGACCTGGGTGGTGAGTATGTGGCGCTCACCTTACCGACTTTTAACTCTGTGTGTATGTTTTCATACACTTTGGTGGCCACATTTCCCAAAAGAACAACAAAGGAAACCATCAGCCAAACAGAAGGACAACCCACGGAATGGGAGAACATATTCACCAATGATACATCTGATAAGGGGTTAATACCCCAAATTCATAAAGAACTCACACAACACAACACCAAAAAATCCCTGAACAATCCAATTAAAAAATGGGCAAAGGACCTGAATAGACACTTCTCCAAAGAGGACATACAGATGGCCGATAGACATATGCAAAGATGCTCGACGTCACTAATAATCAGAGAAAGGCAAATTAAAACCACAATGAAATACCATCTCACACCTGCCAGAATACATATTATCAAGAAACCAACAAGCAATGAGTCCTGGCAAAGATGTGGAGAAAGGGGAACCCTAGTGCACTGTTGGTGGGAATGCAGACTGGTGCAGCCACTGTGGAAAGCAGCATGGAATTCCCACAAAAAAATTAAAATGGAACTGCCTTTTTGACCTAGCAATTCCACTTCTGGGAATATAGCTGAAGAAACCCAAAACTCGAATATGAAATATAGGCACTCCTATGTTCACTGTAGCATTATTTACAATTGCCAAGATCTGGAAGCAGCCCAAGTACCCATCAGTAGATGAGGAGATAAAAAAGCTGTGGTACATCTATACAGTGGAATACTACTCAGCCATAAAAAAGAAGGAACTCCTACCTTTTGGGATAGCATGGACAGACCTGGAGATTATTATGCTAAGTGAAATAATTCAATCAGAGAAAGACAAATATCATATGATTTCACTCATATGTGGAATCTAATGAACAAAATAAGCAAAATAGAAACAGATCCATAGATACTGAGAACAGACAGACAGCTATCAGAAGGGAGGAAGGTGAGGGGCACTGGGTGAGATAGGTGAGGGGATTAAGCAAAAAGAAACAAACAAACAACTCACAGACGTAGATAACAGTGCACTGATCACCAGAGGGAAGGGGGTGGGGGAGGAAGAGGAGGGTACGGGGGGATCAGCAGTGACAGAGAGACTTGACTTTGGGTGGTGAACGCACAAGACTATATATAACTGATACACGATAGAATTATACACTTGAGACCTACATATCTTTATTAACCAATGCCACCCCAGTAAATTCAATAAAAATGTAAAAAAGTTGCAAATAAAAAGTCAGGATAGAGAGCGCCCCCTTTCCATCTCCCTGTCTTCTGCATGAGGAAGCAGATGCTGTGACGTCAAGGCTTGTCTCGTTCTTCCATTGGACCAGGCCTGTGAGCTCAGAACGTTTTTTTATTTTTAAATGATTGGGAAAAAATAATCCAAAGGTTACCTCATGATATGTGACAAAAAGGAAATGTGGAAACCATCCTTTGTGCGCAGCTGTGGTCGGCAGTAAATGAGGATATATGTAAAGACTCGCTCAGGGTAGTGTTGCCTTGTGTGTTTTTATTCATGGCAGAATGCATGGAATCTGTTTTGCAGCTTCAATTTTTAAAAGTGATTCTTTAGAAAAAGTAAAAAGATCTCAACCAAAAAAAAAAGAAAGAAAGAAAGAAAGAAAAGAAGACTTACACATGGTAAAGGGCACATAAACTTTCACCGAGATTAAAAAAATCATTGTCGGGCCCTGGACAACTGAGTGTGACTCGGTTGGTTGGAGCACTGTCCTGTAAACCGAAAGGTCACAGGTTCAGGTCCCAGTCAGGACACATACCCAGGGTGTGGGTTTGATCCCCGGTTGGGGCTCATATGAGAGGGCGACTGATGGATGTTTCTCTCTCACATCAATGTTTTTCTCTCTGTCTCTCTCTGCTCTGCCTCTCTCCCTTCCTCTCAAAAGCAAAAGAATGAATGAAAAAATGTCCTCAGGTGAGAAAAAAAAATCATTGCCAGTAGAGAAGGTAGTTAAATCAGACTAGAAAGAACCCACCAGCAATAAAGAAAATGCCAGACTCCTAGACATCTAACAACATCGTCTCCAACACATAAAGCAAGAAATGACAAAACAACAAGACGTCGATAACCCACCTTTAGAGTGGGATTTTATTATAAACTTGCTCACTAAGGAACAAGTCCAACATTTTGTTAATGAGATTGCAAAGCACTCAAGAAGCTTAACCATTCAGACATGTACTGAACCCTGAGCCCACCCAATACCAAAGAAATACACAGTATTTTGAAACACACAAGCAGCAATTTTTAAAAAACTGGTCACACGCTGGGCTGATCATTTAGCATTTAACTGAGTGATTTAAAAAAAATCCCCCTTAAAATGCTTCTTAATCCAACTAGATAGGGATTTGCTTCATGTAATAAATCTAAAAAAATACAGTCTATTGCAGCCATGGACACCCACAAATATGCCATTGGGGAGTGAAAATCGTGCGTTTTGAGGGTTGTGTTATAGGGACCATGACCTTCACCCAACAATCCCAACATTGCTGTGTTAATGCAGGGAGTACCTCACCATCTGCAGAGAGCAACAGGGAGAGAGTACAAAGGGAACTTGTGTAAGAGAAACTGAGTGGTGAGCCCTGGCTGCTGTGACTCAGTGGCCTGAGCACCAGCCTGTGAACCATAGGGTCGCCAGTTCAATTACCAGTCAGGGCACATTCCTGGGTTTTGTGCCAGGTCCCCAGTAGGGAGTGGGTTAGAGGCAACCACACATTGATATTTCTCTCCCTCTCTTTATCCTTCTCTTCCCCTCTCTCTAAAAATAAATAAAATCTCAAAAAAAAAAAAAAAAAGAGGGAGAGATGTTGGAAACCTCCCTGCCTGGTATCAGAAGCTGTAACCCCCACCAAGGCTAAGGCTGAGGGAATGACCTTGGACAGTAAGCCAGCAGGAGACAAAAGCCTATCTCCCTGGCAGGAGCGCCGTTTCTGCTCCTTTTACTTCAACCTGCCTGGCCCCCAATGCTTGGTCAGTTAGCCAATGATGGATAAGATTCCCCAAGGGGGGAACGACCTAAGACAGGCACGATCACGTGGGAGGCCCCCAAAGAAAGACTTTGGGGGCTACAGCAAAAGGGGGTGATGGACCCTTGCCCCTTGGCTTTGACAAAGCCTGAATCCTCATTGTCTGCAAGAAAATCTCCCAATCTCTTGGCTGCCTTAGTTCCCTTGCTCCACCTAAGCCTGAAACAATGACAGGGTGGTGCAGTCCTATGCTGGAAAGGGCGGGTTCCCCGGGTGATCAGGCCTAAGAAAGAATATGTAAAATCCTGTGAAACCTGCTTTGTTTAGAATGCTCTCAATTGAATGATAAGGGTCCAAGGAAGAAGTAAATTTGTTCCTCAAAGTTTTACAGCTCTTTAGCTATCTGACCCTGACTCAAAATAAGCCCTCAGACTTCCTTGTTGTCTATTGTTTGATACTTTCTTCCTGGCAATGAGTAATGAGCTTTACCTGAATTCTTATGCAAACGAACCCAACAAAAGCCTGCTGGGACAGGAGAACGGGGTGCTCTCCCCTAGGGAGGGTGGCCACAGTGTTCCCCACTAGAGAAAGTGGCCATTTTGTCCCTTTTTCTCCACAAGACTCGGTTGTCTCTGTGTATGTTTTTCTCGTGTTTCTACGAGCCATCCGCAGCGTTCCTTGGTCACTGTCAGTCGGTGGCCATGACAGAGACTGAGTGATGAACACCGTCCCCTCTGGACAGCTGTCTAGGAATCCACACCAGGAACTGTGTCTTCCTCATCGGTCAGGGCTATACATCATCCCCACCCTGAGTTAGGAGGAAAACTGAGACATGCATTTAAAAACATTATCCAGTTCAGTGGATTGAGCATGGGCTGCAAACCAAAGGGTCATGGGTTCAATTACCAGTCAGGGCACATGGGTTGTAAGTCAGGTCCCCAGAAGGGGGCGCACAAGAGGCAACCACATGTTGCTATTTCTTTTCCTCTCTTTCTCCTTCCCCTCTGTCTAAAAATAAATAAATGAAATCTTTGAAAAATAAAAACATTAAACAGTGATAACTCTGAAACAATAAACCTATGTAACCTTAGTAAAGATATGATCGGGCAGTTGAGAGAATCAGCTGCAGGAGGCCAAAATGATGGTCAGGACAAGAACCGCCTACCAGCACCAAAAAGACCCACACTCTCTCCATAACACAGCCAGATCATGACCAGTAACGACGACGACAACAAACTGACCAAAGGGGCATTATAGAGTGCACTCAACCCTAAGCTACATCAGTCGTGGCTCCAACAGGGAGCCGTGCTCACCGTCAGCGAGCGTGGGTTGTAATGAAGCTACTACACATCACAATTCGGGTGGCAGGGTGGAGGGGGTACAGAGAGGGATACTCATTGTTGTACAGGATTTTATTAGAAAAGAAGAAGTGAAACACAATGAACTTTGGTTTCCACTGAAGGATGAGACATCCATGGCAGCAAACATAATGTTCACAGTGTTTCTCTCCCACTGTGCACTCATCTGAAGCCCGAGAGTGAAGGGCGGGAGCCGAAGGCCTTCCTCAAGTGTGGTCTCAGGTGGGACTCAAGAAAGGCGTGTTGGAAGAGGTCTCCCCACATTCCTCACTTGTGTCTCTGCTGTGAGTTCTTCATAGGGACTCTGAATTTGAGATGATATCGAAGGCTTTCCGTATGCCTCAGATCCGTGAGATTTCTCTCCAGTGTAAGAAGAATTGTCTCCTCAAGACGAACGAAGTTTAACAGCTTTCCACACACCTTCTCTTCCCAAGGCCTTCTCACCCGTGTGAATTCTCCCATTTCTGTTAAGATACAGGTGTTCCAGGCAGACGTTTTCCTATACGAAATTGCTGGAGCTCACTCCCAATATGGCCTTTTTATGCACTTGGTATTTTGAGAATAAAACTTTCTTTGAGTTTCTTTTATTCTAGGGGGCTCTCAGCCATGTTTCAACTATGTTTTTCTTTTTATTTTTAAAGGCTTTATTTATTTATATTTAGAGAGCAGGGAAAGGAGGGAAAAGGAAAGAAACATCAAGGTGTGCTTGCCTCTCTCGCGTCCCTCCTGGGGACCTGGCCCACAACCCAGGCATGTGCCCTGACTGGGACTCGAACCAGCGACCCTGTAGTTCTCAGACCCGTGCTCAATCCACTGAACTACACCAGCCAGGGCTCAGCTATGCTTCTTTAGATGGTTTTTAAGTCCTGAATGAACAGTGAAGCCTCTTCCACATACCTTACAGACATAGGGCCTCTCTCTAGTGTGAATCCTCACATGTTTGGTCAGGTCTGAGGACCTCCGGAAGGCTTTCCCACACTCCTTACATTTATGGGATCTCTCTGCCACATGCCTTGCTAAATGTTTATTGAGGTGTAAGGAATATCGAAAGGCTTTCCCACACATCTCGCATAGATAGGGTTTCTCTCCAATGTGGATTTTCATGTGTTGCATAAGGAAGGAGTGGTAAGCAAAGGTCCTTCTGCAGTCTTCACACTTGAAGTTCTTCTCTCCAGTCCTGGCGCTCCTGTGGGGCGCAGACACTGCAACGTGGGCAGAGGTTTTCCCACTTTGGTTGTTCTCATTATTTGTCCCTGCCGTATGAGATGGGATCCGCACACCACGCAGCGAGCAGCTTCGAGAGGTGTTTTCAAAGGCCTTCGATGGGAACGTTTTCTCTTTGATGTGAGTCTCGTGTGGCCCAAGGGCGCTGCCTTTGGCGAAGACTTTCCCCGGTGGATCCCAACCAGGGACGTCAGCGCCCGCACGCTTTTCGTCGTGAAGACAAAGCCCGTGGTTCTGGGTGTCAGCCCGCGTGTTGGGTTTCGCCTGTGTTGGAGCTCTCTCCCTCGGAGCTGACGGGACGTTCTGCGGCAGTCCTCTACCGTCCTTGCTGTTTTCAGAGGTTGTGTGGTTACGTGGTAAGACACGATTTGGCTTCCAAATATTTGGGGGGCTGTATTTTCTTGCGGAATCTCCCTGTTGAGGCACGAGCTCGGAGCTCGATGCAGGGCGCCCCCTCATTTCAGGATACACACAGTCTCGAGCTAGGGACTTGTTCTCTTCCTGGGCAGCTGCAGTGTGTGGCCCTCCCTGCCCCCTCTGCCCGCGGGGCTCCTGTGTTCGGGCGCATTCCCAGTCTCCTCCTAAGGTGGCGCTGTTGCTCATGAGACACACTCCGTTGGCTGCGTGGAGTGTCTTTTTAGCGAGAATGTCCTGCTGAGAGATCGAGTCTTTGGTTTCAGGTTGAATCGCCCGATCTGAAACAAAGCAGAACAGAAGTTAGGTATTCTGATGAAAGTCAAGGTGGACAGGAGAGGATAAAACAGGTGAATGCCCCCATGGGCTTCTTTTCAAATGTTCACTCGGACACACCAGAGGGGCAAGTGTGAAAGCAAAGAAAGTGAGAGAAGCAAGTAGAGAGTCCTTAGGAACCCGGGCTGGGCCAGGAGTGTGGCTGTGGTTAAGGACCGGGGTTCAGCATGGACAGCAGGCTGCTCAGAAATGGTCTGCAGCACTGGCTTGCTGTGGCTCAGTGGGTTGCCATTGTCCGGAGAACCAGAGGGTCACCAATTCAAATCCCAGGCAGGGCACATGCCTGGGCTGTGGGCCATTCCTGCTTGGGGGCACGTGTGAGAGGCAACTGATCATTGTTTGTCTCCCTCTGTTTCTCCCCCCTCCCCTCTCTCTATAAATAAATAAATAAAAGTTCAAAAAAAAAAGAGGAGGAGAACAGAGCTCTCTCCATCATGTGATGGCACAATGGGAAGGTGGCCATCTGCAGACCAGGCAGCAGAGCTCTCTGGGAGTCAAACCCGCCAGCACCTTGACCTAGGGACTTACCAGCCTTCTGAGTGTGAGCAGCAAATGCCCATGGCCTAATGCCCAGTCTGTGCTGTTCTGTCCCATCAGCCCGAAAGGAGGAGGAGAGAGTTCATGTGTAATTTTAAGGTTGAAGGGGGACGGGTCTTCCTTTGGGAATAAGAGAAGCAGTGAGAACATGAACAAGAAGTACACTTTCTATGCTCCCAATGAAGCCCACATACACAAGCCTCAGCTTTCCTCCCAGACGAAGTGGACTTTTTAAAAAGTCGAGGTGAAATTCACACAACATAAAAGTGCCCATTTGCAAGGGCACAGCTCAGTGGCATTATGTACATCCTTGTGTTGTACAACCGCCATCTCCATTTAGTTCCAGCACGTTTTCACCCCCATCCCCAAAAGAAAACCTTGTATTCCCTCCGCCTCCAGGCAGCTACTCCTCTGCCTTCCCATGGATTTGCATGTTCTATTCTGAATAGGTTTACTTACACCTATCCACATAAACGGAACCCTACACTATGTGCCCCCTTGTGTACGGCTTCTTTCATTCAACAACAGAATGCTTTCAGGTTCAGCCACACTGTCAAATGCGTCTGAAAGTCATTCCCTTTCATGGGTGGAGAACATGCCATGGTTTGAATCGAGCACGTTTGGTTTCTCCCAGCATCTGCTGATGGACATCTGGGCTCCTCCCACCTTCTGGCTACTGGGGACAGCGCTGCTCTGAATCCCTGCTCCTGGACCTGTTTGCACCCCATTTTCAATTGCTTTGGGTCTACATTGCAGAGTGGAATTGCTGGATCATACGGTAATTCTGTATTTCTTTTTATTAAAAGACTTTATTTATTTTCAGAGAGAGGGGAAGGGAGAGAGAGAGAGGACCATGAATGTGCGGTTACCTCTCATGTGCCCCCTACTGGAGGCCTGGCCCACAACCCAGGTATGTGCACTGACTGGGAATCGAACTGGTGACTCTTTGGTTCTCAGGCTGGCACTCAATCCACTGAGACACACCAGCCAGGGCTGTATTTCACTTTTTGAGGAACCTCCACCATGTTTTCCACAGTGGATGTGCGGAATCTCCACTTTTCTGTGGAAGGCACTAAAATGCTGTGCCCTGCATTCACCCATTAAAGGATCCCCCAAAGGCTCTTACTCACGAAGTGAATAAAATGTAATGCAACAAACAACGGAAACCCTACACCTACCACAGCAGCAGCCTTATCTCTGGAATCTAACAAGCCTGGTCCCATTCCTCAGCAGCCTCCTGAACACAGAGGGCAGGGCCAGACTCTCCTCCAACCCCCGGCCACAGGGGGCGGGGCCAGACTCTCCTCCACCCCACGGTCACAGAGAGTGCAGGAAGGGGCACCCTTTACCTATGCAGGCCAGGTTCCGGAAGTTCTCCAGCATTACGTCTCGGTAGAGATGCCTCTGCTCGATGTCCAGCAGGCTCCACTCCTCCTTGGTGAAGTTTAATGTCACATCCCCAAAGGTCACCGGCTCCTAAAATTAAACACCTGGCTCGTTGGGGTGCTTTGAGGAGGAGAATTGGGTCCTCTCCCAAAGATAACTTGAAATCCTAACCCCCAGAACCTGGAATGTGACCTGACTTGCAAACGGGACTTTTGTGGATGTGAAGGAGTGAAGATGAGGTCGCCCTGGGGTAGGGCGGACTCCAGAGAAGAGGAAATGTCGTCACACAGAAGGAACACGTCACACAACGACACCACAGCGGAAGTGGTGACGGGAGGAGAGGAAAGGACAGGCGGTCACAAGTTGTACGGAAAATTGTCCTACCTCTAACCTGAAGGCAGATTCGGCACAACCTACCGGAGTTTTATGTACATTTATCCCTCGACCCAGCATTTGCGCTCCTGGGATGGTGTTACCACGGTGCCCTGGCCAAAAAGCCAAATGCCAGATACATGTATTTATTTACTGAAGGGGATTTCTGACAGCCAATGGGTGAAAACCACCTCAAATATTCAATAACAGGAATTGCTTAAAAATCTGTGCTGTAGCCCTGGCTGGTGTAGCTCAGTGGATTGAGTGCCAGCCTGAAAACCAAAGGGTCACCGGTTTCATTCCCAGTCAGGGCACATGCCTGGGTTGCAGGCCAGGTCCCCAGTAGGGGGCGCACAGGAGGTGGCCACATATTGCTGTTTCTCTCTCTTTCTCCCTCTTTTCCCCTCTGTCTAAAATAAATAAATAAAGTCTTTAAAAAATAAAAGAAAAGAAAGGGAAGCAGACCTCTCTCCAGGTGGCTTCGCTGCTAAAAGTAGTATTGCTGTTCTACTTACAAATATTTCATATTCACTGCAGGATCAGGCAAAGGGATTATGTTAATGTTAGGAAGCAAGCTTTTCAGTCTAAGAAGGATTCAAATAAAAAGTAAAAAAAAAAGTTTTTAAAAGTCAGCTTCATGGAAGGTTATCGGCATGAGCACGTGGCCAATGTATGGAAAGAAAATGGTTTGGGGGAGCATTTGGGATCTCGCTCTATGACATGCCACTGGTTTGGCTCAAGGAAACTCTTAAAAAAATTTTTTTTTAAAGATTAGGAGGATGAATAAGCAGGAGGCAAAGAGAAATGACTGATCCAGGAGCCGGAAATGTGAAACGGGAGTCGGAGGTATCTTGTGGTGCCAGGAGGCAGACACCATTCTAGGACGTGTTAAGAGGATGTAGATGCTCTGACTTGTGTGATGCAGTGGGTTGGGCAACTCTCTGTGGACCAAAAGTTTGCTGGTTCGATCCCCAGTCAAGGCACATACCTGGGCCAGGCCCAGGTTCCCAGATGGGGGCATGCAAGAGGCAACCAACTGATGTTTCTTTCCCTCACTTTCTTTTTCCCTATCCCTCTCTAAAAATAAATAAATTTAAAAAACAGAGAGAAGATGTAGAGGCCAAAAGCCTTTGGATGATGCAATTTCAAATATCCTGAAGAACAAAATCCCAGTTGATTGAATGCACTGAGTACTAAAAGCACATAAACTCAGACTGATGCCCAGAAGGGAGCTGGAGGGGGAACAAAAGACCATTTCTCACCCCTGGGGGCAGCTTAGTCTTTACTCTGAAACCCGGTCAGTAAAGAAATTTGTCAGAACTCCAGGTAAAACCTGGAAGAAATGACTGCACTGAGAAGCCAGCATTTTACAACCCAAATGAAATAACTCATCCAGAAACAAACATGAATGGATGCTAAGACACACCGATGTTTTCCATGATGGCAAGAACCATCCTGCAACTGGTCGCCTCTCCCACACCCCAGCTGGGCACCTGGCCCGAAACCCAGGCACGTGCCCTGACTGGGAATCGAACCAGTGACCTTTTGGTTCACAGGCCTGCACTCAGTCCACTGAGCCACACCAGCCAGGGCTCCTTAAGTCTAACTTTCATCCACACATAGATCCACAGCTGAGACTGCCGGTCAAGGTCATGAACAAAAGGGAGGCAAGTTCCAGCGAGACTATGAACTCTGAAAGAGAAACATCATTTATGCGGTATGTTAGCACATGGTTGAAAGAAATCTAACTTGAAAAGATATTTTTGGTAGAAACCTGAAATTTGAACTCTGACCAGGTGGGCTATGACTTTTGTTTTTTAAACTCACACAGATGGCTGATTCCTTAATCTGAGAACCTATGGGTGTTATGTTATTTCAAAATTTGACTTGAAGAAAAGAAAAAGCAGAAAATTTTGACTTGTGTAATTTAATGTACTTTTGTCTTTATAAAATTTCTTATTACATATTAAGCAAACTTGGTTGAAAACTATTATATTTAACCCTGGCCGGGTGGCTCAGTTGGTTGCACCGTTGTCTCCGTACTCCAAAAGCTTGCAGGTTGGGTCCCTAATCAGGGCTCACACCTGGGTCGTGGGTCCAATCTCTGGTCAGGGCACAGAGGGGGCGCGACTGATCAATGTCTCTCTCTCTCTCTCTCAAATCAATAAAACATATCCTGATGTGAGGATTTAAAAAAAAATTCAAGAACAAAACAACAAAAGAAGGTCTTTTTGTTTATTCTGCCATGTAATCTTACAGCCAATCCATTCTTTTCAAAGCTCAGAAATGCAAAAGAGCTTTCTCAGCATGGACGCTGAGTGATGGAGAGTGTCAGAGGCACCATACAGCGAGGGAAATGAAAGCAAGGCCCCAGCGGGCCATTCGCCCAGCTTCCACATGGTCCGCCTGCCCCGTCTTCCAGACGGCCTGGCCTTTCATTCTTAACCGGTGCCGCTGCCCAGTTGTCGATTCCTAGAGCACGAGGAGTCTTTGAAAAAGGCAATCGCCACACTTTCACACTGAGCAATGCTAGCGTCCGCTTCTATAGAATGAGATATCTAGTCCATGTCCAAAACGAGACCCACATGGGTATTCGATCACTCGAGCCTTTTAAAATCTATGAGGACCCCTTATCCTTACATTCGCTATAGAGGCGTGTGCAAGGAGCTCACTTTCATGAGATAAAGGAATCTTGAAAAGATACGCAAGGATTTATAGAAATGGTTACTTCTGGGTGGCCGGGAGCTGTGTGTAGGGTATGCTAAGGCAGGGTGGGGGATTTCAAGGTTTGCCCTAATCATCTCCATTTTTTAAATGTATTGATCTATTATATATTAAAAAGCAAACAAACAAACAACACAACCCTGGCTGGTGTGGCTCAGTGGATTGAGTGCCGGCCTTTGAACCTAAAGGCCGCCGGTTTGATTGCCAGTCAGGGCACATGCCTGGGTTGTGGGCTGGGTCCCCAGTTGGGGGAGCAGGTGAGAAGCAATGGATCGATGTTGCTCTCGCACATTACTATTTCTCTCTTTCTCCCTCCCTTCCCCTCTCTCTAAAAATAAATAAATCCTTAAAAATAATAACTGTGGTGCTCAGTTATTAAATGCTTGGAGACAAAACTAGAGTTGTGGGGGCAGAATATGGGTTTTCCCCACAACGGTATCAGGTGGAAACTTCAGACTCAGAGGGTGTGGGCTGCAAAGTCAGAGAGGTTTTTTCTTCTTCTCTCTACTGTTTTAACTCACTGAGGAAACTCGTTCTCTAAAAGTCATAGCCTACTCTATGGCACACGGAGGCAGTCTGGCTTCCTCACTCAGATGCCTGGGCACCCAGCGGCAACAGTGGCCCAGAGCCTGGAGAATGGGCCTGATAAGCAGTGTTGTCATAGCCTTGACACTGGGTCCGACAATCAGTTCCCATGGCCTTGAGCGGGCCCGCATGTGCAGAATGAAGTTCTGTTGCAGATCCCTGCCAGCTTTGTCTACATTTTATTTTATTTTTATATTTTGTATCTTATTTTTTCAAATTTTTAAAAAGATTTTACTTATTTACTTTTAGAGAGGGGGGAAGGGAGAGAAACATCAATGTGTTGTTGTCTCTTGCACACCCCCTACTGGGGAACCTGACCCATAACTCAGGCATGTGCTCTGGGAATCGAACCAATGACCCTCTGGTTTGCAGGCTGGTGCTCAATCCACTGAGCCACACCAGCCAGGGCTATATTTTAATATATAAGGTAGTTGGACTTCTCGCTGATGGAGAGGGGACAGGTGACGTACAGTGTGACATGCAGTGACACGCAGGGGGTCACGCAACTTGCAGCAGGCGTGGATGGCCCACCCTTGAAGGGCGTGTCTAGCATTCCCAGCCCCTCCCGTGAATATTCTTCCCTCTGCGAACCTGTCTGGTTTTGAAAGGCAACAACACACCTACCTAAAACCCTAAAACGTGGCTGCTTGACTTGTATCAGTAAGAAAAGAACTTGCCACTCCTGCCTGGGGCATCTAAGTCACTGATACAGAAGCAGAGTGTCAGATAAGGGGTTTGGACGCAGCATTCCACAGCTATCAGGAGTTTGTGGTTTCCAGGGAAACAGCCAGCTGCGGACGATAACCCTCCGCCAAGGCCCAGCCTGCGCCTATCTTGGCAGCATCCTCACTGAAATTTGCCCTGTCCCCCAACCCTGTAACGGATGACCCGCACCCTTCCTCTCTCTGGCAGGCTCCTTTGGGGTGCAGTGTCCCTCGCTCCCAACAAACCGATACAGCTGGGGCCCCAGTTTCTCGCCCGAGGATCTCAGGTGTGTCAGCTTGGGACAACTGGGAACAAAGGAAAAAGGTTGGAACGCCGGCACAGCTGAGGTCAGCAGGGAGAAGGAAAAGACACAACTGGCAGATGACTCCCCTGCCACCTTCCTTCAACTTGTCCTTTTGAAAACTCCCTCTACGGGGTGCGGGGGTCCACGTTCACCAAAGGGGAGAATGTGCCATCCAACTGTGGAAGAAAGGGGGCCACGTGCGAACGGCCGACAAACCCAGGGGAGGCCAGCGTGTCCACCTCACAAGCTCAGAGGCCTGAAGTCACCACCACAGGGTGACCTGCAGTTCAATACTTCCCAACTGTGCGCAGGTCAGGTCCAGCATTTCCCCATCGGTGGTCGGTCTTCACCTTGACCGACACTGTCTGTGTCTTCGTGCATCTAAGACAAAGTCGCTTGGGAATGTCCCATTTCCTTCTTCTGGACCCCTGAACGCCCAGGCCCACACTGGGGGGAGACTGGCAGGGGACGCGGACTCAAATGTCGGGCAATTTTAGTTTCAGGGGATAGCTAATACGCTGGGTCATCCAGGTGTGTAAAGAGCTATTGTTGCAGGAACCGAAGGTGTGACCCGCCCCGACTGCAGGAGACCAGAGGCAGTTCCACCTTCGCGCCTCGGGAGGACCGCGAGCCCTCAGGATGGAATCCGAGCCTTTGCACCCCAGGGTGAGACACCCGCCGCCCAGGACACAGCTGAAAGGGTGCTGCAGCTTTCATCTGGTTAACTTTTTCCTGAATTCCAAACCTCTTACCTACGTTTTTCTTTTCCTTATCAAAGAAACGCAAACCCAACTCAAACCTCAAAGCCCTTTCTCTAGAAGAACCCATCCTGCAGCCTCTCTGACTGCCTGGAGTTTCCCAGTTCGCCCCAATGCAACCGACTCCGACACGTGAACGCTTTTATGGATTCAACTACGTAACACAGTCGCCCCAGGGTCGGGGGCGTTTTGCAAGGTTGCAGCCAAACCCTCCCACCCCATGCCCAGGTGAAGGTTGAATTCGGAGCGCAACAAGTGGGCGGCTCCTGGCTTCCCCTCTCCTCCCCCGCGGAGATCGACTGTGGCAGACCGCTGCTCCCAGCTCCGGAACCCGCCCCATCCCGCCCCCGGCGTGGGCAACAGCCCAGCGGGCACAGCGCACACTCACCATTTCAGCAGCACCAGCTCCGGGCGCAGCGCAAGAAGCAGCTCATTCCAGGGGTGAGAGGGCTGCAGAGCGGCGGACCAGAGCGCTGGGGCTGTACAAGCAAGAATAATCCAATACACCAATAATGAAAAAAATTTTCCCCTTTCCCAGGGGGGACCCAGGGCAGAGGGGCACCCTGGCCAGGCATTCCGTATCCACTTCCAGGGTCCCTCATCAAAGCGGACGGGTCAAGGAGTTCACGGGAGGAGGAGCAGAGCGCAGGACCCGTACCCCTGCCGTCCAGCAGGACACGACCCCTCGGAGCGCAGGGGCTGACCTGGCCTGGGGCACATTTGCACCTCCCCAGGCACCCCGATCCTGGGAGGCGGGGGACATTCCAGCGCCCGGCCTGCCTCCCAGCCTTGGACCCTTGCTGTCTCCTCTGCCAGCCTTGGAACTTGCCCCAGGGACCCCGGAATTGTCCCCAGAACTTTAGATATTTATATTCTAAATGCCCTGTGGGCATCATTTCTTCTCCCGTGACTTTATTTGATGAACCAACCACCAGCGAAGTCCCTGAGCTGCTGAGGTACTCGGACTCAGTCGGGGACAACAGGTTTCCTGGGGGCAGATGCCCTGATGCCCCTTGCCTGGGTCTGATACCAAAACACTTTCAGCCTTAAAGCTTTAGATAAAGAAATCACACTCCCTCCCTACAGCCCATAGCCTCCTCCCTTACCAACTTCACTCCTCAAAATGCTACTCTATTGTTTCAACCTGAGATGAAGCTGTATTGACTCATCATAACCACCCAAAGTCCCTAGTTTACCTTAGGGTTGGTTTACTGTCCGTGTAGTGTCCTCTATGGGTTTGGACAAATGCACAGTGACATATATGACACTATAGTGTCATACTCCCTACAAACCCTCTGTGCTCTGCGTGTTCATCTTCCAAATGAAAACTGTGTTCTTAACTCCCAATTCCCTTTGTCCTTCCCACCCCCTCAGCCCCTGGCAACCTCTACTTTTCATTGCTATGAATTTGACTATTCTTCATACCTCATGGAAGCGCAATCATACAATCTTTGTTCTTTCGTGTCTGGCTTATTTCACCTGTCAACTGATGGTCACCGGCACCCCTTCCGCTGCAACAAGAACCCCCAATTTCGGGTACAGTGTAAACAGCTCAATAATGAAACAGCACGGTTGTGAAATGGCACCCCTACAGGTGTTCCTCAGGCAAGGTGTTCCTCCTGCGCTGCTCCAGGCCACCCTACCTGCTCTGCGCCACTCTGGCCAGCTCCGGCCAGACAGTCCTGATGGGAAACGCAGTCTCCAGTCTCGGGTGGAATGAGAAACTGGTCTACCCGGGAGCTGACTTATGTAGCTAGAAGTCTCTGCCCCTGGCCCCCAATTGGTCTGCTCTCATGCAAATGAGGACTCCAAATCCTCACCATTTAATTGGTCCAAAAAGCACTGTCCTGATTGATCAGAGTGGAGCTACTCTCATTGGTTAGTGGGGATGCTAATGAGGCTACAATTGCACAGATCTGATTGGACAGAGATAGTCTTAGTCCTTTGGTTGAGATACAGTTCCGGGAATTCCTTTATAAGGGTTGGTTTAGGGCAGGAGCACAGTTAAGGCAAGCAGTTTATGTTGTCTACTTAAAAATTTTTAAATATATTTTATTGATTATCCTATTACATTTGTCCCATTTTCCCCTCTTTATTCTCCTCCGCCCTGCACACCCCCTCCCACCAGCATTACTCCCACCTTTAGTTCATGTCCATGGGTTGTACATATAAGTTCTTTGGCTTCTACATTTCCCATACTATTCTTATCCTCCCCCTGTCTATTTTCTACCTGCAATTTATGCTTCTTATTCTCTGTACTTTTCCTCCCACTCCCCTGCTGCTATCCCTCCATGTGATCTCCATTTCTTTGGTTCTGTTCCTGTTCTAGTTGTCTGCTTAGTTTGTTTTTGTTGTTGTTTTAGGTGTGGTTGTTAATAATTGTGAGTTTGCTGTCATTTTACTATTCATATTTTTTATCTTCTTTTTCTTAGATAAGTCCCTTTAACCTTTCATATAATAAGGGCTGGGTGATGATGAACTCCTTTAACTTGACCTTATCTGAGAAGCCCTTTATCTGCCCTTCCATTCTAAATGAAAGCTTTGCTGGATAGAGCAATCTTGGATGTAGGTCCTTGCCTTTCATGACTTTGAATACTTATTTCCAGCCCCACCTTGGCAGGCTGGCAGTTTAGTGCTGGCTTCTCCATGAGGGGTGGCTTGTGTGAGAGGTCCATGTTTAGCAATTTATATTCAGCAAATAAATGGGAGCCCAGTTAGCCAGCAGGAGCCCTTCTCAACAGGTGCATTCACCTTCCAGGTCAATACATTTCACATCATGTTTCCAAGGTTCATCTATGTTGTAGCCTGTATAAGTAGTCTATTCTTTTTTTTCCCCAATGGGGAATTGAACTGGCAACCTCTCAGTTTGCAGAACGATGCCTCACCAGTCAGGGGGGTAGTCCACTCCTTTTTATGACTGAATAATATTACATTGTTTATCCATTCATCCACCCATGAACCTGTGGGTTGTTTCACCTTTTGGCCACTGTGACTTATGCTGCTATGATGAACACTGGTGTACAAATACACCAGGTTTTCCTGAAATAAGTATATTTATGGTATAATGTATTTTAAGGTTTTTGCCTTTCACTTTTTGGTATCATTATAATTAAATTGCACCTCTTGTAATCACTATAATTGCATTTTTTAAATCCTGTCTGACAAACTTTGTCTTTGAATTGGAGTCAATCTATTCATATTTAATGCAATTACTGATATTTTAATTTTTGACTTCCAAAACCAAAGTGGTTTTTTTTGTTTTTTGTTTTTTTTGTTTTTTACCAGCAAAATGGGTTATTCAGGAATAGCAAAGGTTGCAATTCGGGACAAGTAAGCCACAAGTAAAAGCCATAGACAAATCCAAAAAACAAAGATGAATATCTTTTTTTTTTATGGAGAAAAAAGAAGAAGTTTGGAGGGGTTGTTTAGAAAGAAAGCCTATTGGGGAAAAGTGAGAATTGAGGGAGATGGTGGTTTCTCATCGGCTGAGCTGCTGGGGGAGATGATTTTTTGTACAAGAAGCAATGTACATCTTTTTCTGTTGGGGCCCATAAATGATGATTCTTTCACAGAGGAATCTTCAGCCTATAATTGACAATTCTCCCTGTTATTGACAGAAAGTGGTACCAGGGAGAGCTCCCCCTTCTGGCCTCCCAACTCCATTTTAGTGAGGTTTCCCTTTATTAATTTTCACAAAATCTACCACTTTACCATTTACTTTATATCTTTCCGTGTTCTTTACTGTCTATTTTATATTTTTCCTTATTGTTCAGTGTTCCTTTAGTTCTACTTCTTATCTACTTTTCGGTTATTCCATAATCCTCTAAGTTAATCGATCTTAAATTTTTTTCAGGGGTTGCCATGGTGCACCATGGACAGTAGCTACAGCTGCTGGTGCAGCGACGCCTGGAAAAGTATTAAGTGTTAAGGAAAAGTTGGTTTTCATCCTATTGTCATCAGAAAGATACTTTCAGGACTTCCAGTCAAGATGGAGGCATAAGTAAACACACTTCACCTCCTTGAACAACTGCAGAAAAAGTTACAACCAGACCTCACAACAAATAACACCCAGAACTGTCAGAAAACCGAGCTGTATGGAAGTCTGACAACCAAGCATTTAAAGAAGCCACATTCATCCAGACAGGGACCTTTTCTGCTAAGACGTGGAGTCACAGCAGCTCAACCTGCTTTGTTTCTACACAGAAACAAACACAGGAAGGCTGCCGAATTGAGGAGATAAAGACATATGGCCCAAATGAAAGGACAGAACAAACCCCCAGAAAAAGAACTAAATGAAGTGGAGATAGCCAACCTAACAGATGCAGAGTTCAAAGCAGTGGTCATCAGGATGCTTAGAGAACTCATTGAGTGTGTCAACAGCATAAGGGAAGAAATGAAGGTTACACTAGTGAAATAAAGAAAAATCTACAGGGAACCAACAGTAGAGAGGATGAAGCCAGAATTCAAATCAATGATTTGGGATATAAGGAAAAAATAAGTATTCAACCAGAACATCAAGAAGAAAAAGAATCTAAAAAAATGAGGACAGTATAAGGTGCCTCTGGCACACCTCTAAATATACCAACATTTGAATCACAGGGGTACCTGAGGGAGAAGTGGAAGAGCAAGAAATTGAAAACTTACTTGAAAAAATAATGAAAGAAAACTTCCCTAATTTGGTGAAGGAAACAGACATACAAGTCCAGGAAGCACAGAGTCCCAAACACACTGGACCCAAAGAAGACCACGCCAAGCCACGTCATAATTAAAATGCAAAACGTTAATGATAAAGAAAGAATCTTAAAAGCAATGAGAGAAAAGCAGAGAGTTACCTACAAAGGAGTTCCCATAAGACTGTCAACTGATTTCTCAAAAGAAACTTTGCAGGCTAGAAGGGTCTGATAGAAAGTACTCAAAGTGATGAAAAGCAAGGACCTACATCCAAGATGACTCTGTCCAGCAAAGCTATCATTTAGAATGGAAGGACAGATAAAGTGCTTCCCAGATAAGGTAAAAACTAAAGGAGTTCATCATCACCAAACCATTATTACATGAAATGTTAAAGGGACTTATTTAAGAAAAAGAAGATCAAAACTATGAACATTAAAATGGCAACAAATTCACAACTATCAACAACGGAATCTAAAAAAGTAAACTAAGCAAACAACCAGAACAGGAACAGAATCATAGACATGGAGATCACCTGGAGCTTTATCAATGGGGAGGGGGAGAAGGAGGGGGGAGAATGGAGGAAAAGGTACAGGGAATAAGATGCATAAATGGTAGGTACAAAATAGACAGGGAGGATAAGAATAGTATGGGAAATGGATAAGTCAAAGAACTCATATGTATGACCCATGGACATGAACTAACGGGGGGGATTGCTAGAGAGAATTGGGGTACTGGTGGAGTAGGGCAAGGGGGGAAAATTGGGACAACTACAATAGCATAATCAATAAAATATATTACATTTTTTCAGACATTACCCTACAGGTCTCAAAATGCATTTCTGACACAAATATCTAGTATGCAATTGTAATTTTACTATGTCAAAGATAATGTAAAGATCATCATGATCTATTGTATTTTGAAATAGTATGTATTATAAATCCAATAGGATGGTATCATTGCTCTTTTATAAAATATTAACTTAGATTTATATTTATTTATTTTTCCAATTGCTATTTTTGTCCTTTCTGCATTTCTGCTCCGATCTGTAATTCTTTTTCTTATTTTTTCCTTTTGTGTAGGGCAGCTTGTGGTAAGTTCTCTCAATGTTTTTATCTTAAAATGATTTATTTCATTTTTTTTCTAAAGGGCATTTTTTACTGGGCATAGAATTCTATTGTTTCAAGCTTTATTTTTTTATTATACTTTCCCCATTACTATTTAGTCCCCTTATAGAATTTTAGATTGGCATGGACTCCCGACACTTTGAAGACATCATTCCGAGTTTTCTCTGTAGTCCAGTGTTTCTATTCAGAACTCAGCTGTCATAATTTTTTTTTAAAGATTTTATTTATTTATTTTTAGAGAGGGAAGGGAGGGAGGGAGGGAGGGGGAGAGAGAGAGAGAGAGAGAGAGAGAGAGAGAGAGAGGGACAGAGACATCAGTGTGCGTTTGCTGGGGAACATGGCCTGCAACCTAGGCATGTGCCCTGACTGGGAATCGAACCTGCGATGCCTGGTTCGCAGCCCGCGCTCAATCCACTGAACTACACCAGCCAGGTGTAATTTTTTAAAAGATCTATTTATTGCCCTGGCTGGCGTAGCTCAGTGGATTGAGCGCGGGCTGGGAACCAAAGCATCGCAGGTTCGATTCCCAGTCAGGGCACATGCCTGGGTTGCAGGCCACGACCCTCAGCAACCACACATTGATGTTTCTCTCTCTCTTTTTCCCTCCCTTCCCTCTCTAAAAATAAATAAAATCTTAAAAAAAAAAGAGATGTATGTATGTATGTATGTATGTATTTTTAGAGAGAGGGGAAGGGAGGGAGAAAGGGAGGGAGAGAAATGTCAATGTGTGGTTGCCTCTCATGCGTCCCCTAGTGGGGACCTGGCCTGCAACTCTGGCATGTGCCCTGACTGGGAGTTGAACCAACCACCTTTAGGTCTAAAGGCCAGCACTCAGTCCACAGAGTCACACTAGCCAGGGTTATAAGACAGCTTTTAATCTCATCTTTACCCCAGACTTTGTTGGCCTTGGCAGGAAGGTAGGAACCCTGTGCGCACCCACATAGCCATTCATCCTGGTGCATATCAAACCTGCAAGTGAGAAGGAATTAAAGCCAGGGGTGTCCCACCTCTGGTGTCTCTGGGCCGCACTGGAAGAAGAGTTGTCTTGGGCCACACATTAAATACACAAATACTAATGAAAACTGATGAACAACAACAAAAAGGTTTTAAGTACATTTACAATTTTGTGTTGGGCCACACGCTGCCAATGGGCTGCTGGTTGGACACCCCTGAAACTCTGTCGGCAGCCCTAGACCCCTGCAGGGTGCTGGGAGCCAGAGTAAGAGTAAAAGTCTCAGCTTCCCATCCTCTGTTGAGACCATTCTGAGTACATTCTAGGTGGTTCTTCAAAGACGCCCCCAAATTTGTATTGCATAGCTATCAGAGTGGGGACAAGTTCAATATTCCAGTCGTGGATTGACGTTCTCTTCCCTACTTAATGTCTCCCAGTTCCCTGACATCTATCCCCTCGGACTTCTTCCCCAGATAATCTACCTGCTCATAGCCCTTTCCGGGGACCCCGGAGTTAAAACTGGAGCGTTCCAGGGAGTTCAGCAGAGCAACGCAAGCCTGAGTTCAGGGCTGTGCTCAGAACGTTCAAGAATGTTCCTCCTGCGACCTCTAGTGGTCGATGACGGAAACGCTCATCACGTTATATGATTGGGCAGAAGCCAAAGCTTTGGAGGCTAGCTGGAACTTTGTGTATCTAGACCTGAATCAATTGCATTGTCAGGTGACACACCCTCATCTTACCTATCCCTCCTGCTCAGCTGCGACTAACTCAACCCACAGCTATGGCGCGATGGGGGAACAGCTCCCTGTCCACCACTTAAAAGAGGTGGAAAAGCCCGGGTCTGCGCAGCATGCTAGGGTTGGAAGTCTTTGGTCCTTGTGTTACAGCTCTGCTCGGGAACGACCTTGAGAGAAGACGTTGACGGGAAATCCTCTCAGTGGGCCGTGTGTTTTGTAGGACTTTCTGTACTTGGTGGGAGGAGAAGGCGTCTGAATTCAAAGCTCTGCATTGATTCCCGGACACTTCCTCAGGGGACTGACAGCTGGCCAAAGACTCCATAAAAGCGAGGTTCGGATGAGGAATTTTGGAGGAGAGTATTGAATTCCTGGAAACTGGTTTTGGGTTTCTGGTCTTCATAACTATAAGGGAATTAATTTTAGTTGTTTTTAAAATTGATTTTTAGAGAGAAAGAGGAAGGGAGAGAGAGATTTGTTGTTCCATTTATTGATGCATTCATCAGTGGATTCTTGTATGTGCCCTGACTGGGGATCAAACCCACAACTTTTTGTTTTGTTTTGTTTTGTTTTTGGTGTACGGTCCGACCAACTGAGACACCTGGCCAGGGCCTCCCTCACTATTTATTGTCCCTTGAACCCAAACCCTCTTTTCTTTGTTAAAAGGGTACATAATACCTGACTGGCATGGCTCAGGTGGTTGAGTGTCGTTCCACAAAGCAAAGGGTCATCAGTTCGATTCCCGCTCAGGGCACATGCCTGGGGTGTGGGTTTGGTTCCTGGTTGGGGCACAATCAACGTATCTCTCACACATGGATGTTTCTCTCCCTCGTTTTCTCCCTCCCTTCCCCTTTCTCTAAAAATAAATGAAACCTTTTTTAAAAAGGGTATATAAGCCCCCATGTTTGTGAACTCCTGAGCATGGGACTGTTAATATAAATCGTGTGCCTTTTCTGCTGTTGACAGACTTTGTTCGCCTCATTCACAGGCCCCCAGACACTGAACCTAAGGGCAAGGGCAAGGTTTTCCTCCCCAACATGCAGAGATGCAAGAAATCACACACGGGGCAGATCCTGTCATTCTGCTCTGTGGTGACTGTCCTTTGAGAAATGAAAACTGGCTTCGCACCGGCATGGGGCTGTATTCCTTGGTCTGAAATGGCTCCACTTTGAAAATGAAATGCAAGATGAAGAAGCAAGAAGTTCCCTGTGGCAGGTTTTCTCCTTCAGCCTGACATTCCAAAGCGTTTGCTCCTTTTATATTTATAGTAACTGATCTTGCTGTATGCATAATGACTGAGTTTTATTTTTAAAAATGAGCACTTATAAATTACCACAGGACTACAAATTTAGTGGCTGTAAACAATACAGATTTACTCTCTTGCAGTTCTGGAGGTCAGAAGCCTTACACAGACCTCACCAGACTAGCACCAAGGACTAAGAGCGGGGCCAGTTCTTTCCGGATGCTCCAGGGTGAGATGAGATTTATAATAAGAAATATACAGGGCCAGGCACAAATAACGCCCCTTTTTATTACACTTTTTTTAGATTTTATTTATTTTTATAGAGAGAGGAAGGGAGGAAGATAGGGAGAGAAACATCAGTGTGTGGTGCTTCTTGAGTGCCCCCTACTGGAGACCTGGCCCGCAACCCAGGCATGTGCCCTGACTGGGAATCAAACCAGCAACCCTTTGGATCACAGGTCTGTGCTCAATCCACTGAGCCACACCATCCAGGGCACCAAATATTTTATTACAAAATCATTGGCATGTAGTTCTGTAACATAACTATCATACTCAAGCACACTGTATGACATTTTAGGTGAAATGTTCAAATTAAAACTATAAATGACAACCATATTATTATCCCACCAACCGCACTCAAGGAGGCGTTGCTTCTGCCATGTACAGAGCAGCCAGGAATGAGTGGCTGGAGGGGACGTGAAGCAGGGCCCCTGCCCAGGGCAAACCAATGAAGAACTTGAAACAGGAGGCTAGAGACGAAAGGGAGACCTGTCTCGCCTGTTGAGTCAGCAGTCCTGAGCCTGGCATTCCAAGAATCACAAGAAAAACCTCGATAGGGCAGGAGGAGGGAGCCCTTGAAGTTCTGCATGTATTGGCTTCACTAGCTGAAAAATAAAATAAAATAAAATAAAATAAAATAAAATAAAATAAAATAAAGTCGTTGAGACTTTGGATTAATCGGAAGGCCTGGAGAGGGGAAAAGGAGGGGGCACCTAGAAACTCACCAGAGTATATAACCCCTGGACCCCAGGTGCTCAAGTGTTAGAACGAACTCACTAACGAACTAACATCTTTCTTCCCTGTGCACAGGAGGCACTCGGACTGGCCGGGCGCCTGCTCACAGCTTCGTGCTGCTGGGTTTCATAAATAAACGTGCTGCCTCCTTTCCACTGTACGTGTTTTTCTCTCGCCTGAGTGTGTCTCTAGCCAGCAAGGCAGGGACCGAAGACGCTAAACTACCAAGGTGTCTTTTGTTGTGTTAATGAGGTGATTTTTGGAAAGCCCCTAGTTAACCTAAGGATGGGGGCTGGTTGCCAGGGAACCAACCAGGTGATCAGAGGGTTGGAATTTGCAGTACCCTCTCCTTCCCATCCTCCAGGAAGGGGTAAGGGCTGTAGCTTGAGTCAGTTGCTAGCAGCCAATGATTCAGTCCATCGGTGCCTATGTAATGAAGCCTCCATGAAACCTGCAAGGACAGGGTTCAGAGAGCTCCCTGGCCGGCGACCGTGTGGAGCTGTGGGGAGAGGGCATGGCAGCTGGGAGCCCCTTCTGCAGGCCTGGCCCTGTGTGTCTCTTCCATCCAGCTAGTCCTGACTCATAGCCTTTTATTTTTTTATTTTTTAAAGATGTTCTCTCTTCATGGATGCAATTGGAAAGCATTATGTTAAGCGAAATAAGCCAGGCAGTGAAAGATAAATACCATATGATTTCACCTTTAACAGGAACCTAAACAACAAAACAAAGAAACAAGCAAAATATAGTCAAAGACACTGCATTAAAGGACAGGCGGAAAGTGACCAGAGGAGAGAGAAGAGGGAATTTCAGGGGAAAAGGGGAAGGGTTTACAGGAACAAAGTTAAAAGACACTTGGATAAAAACTAGGGGGAGGGTGGTAATGGGAGGGAAGTTGGGAGGGGGGTGGGTGGGCTTGATTGGGAGTAAAGGGGAGAAAACTGTACTTGAACAATCATTAAAATAAAATTGGAAAAAAAACCCACTTAAGTTCCTAATTTCAAAAAAAAAAGATGTTTTCTCTCTTTTTTTAAAGATTTTATTTATTTACTTATTTTTAGAGAGGGGGAAAGGGAGGAGAAAGAGGAGAGAAACATCAACGTGTAGTTGGCTTCTCACACGCCCCCTACTGGAGACTTGGATCACAACCCAGGCATGTGCCCTGACTGGGAATCGAACTGAAGACTCTTTGGTTCATAGGCTGGTGCTTAATCCACTCAGCCACACCAGCTGGGACCACCCCTCCCTTCTTTTTAATCTTTCTTTTTTAATTCTCATCTGAGAATGTTTTTATTGATTTAGTGTAAGGGTGTCAAACTCATTTTCACCGGGGGCCACATCAACCTTGCGGTTGCCTTCAAAGGGCCGAATGTAATTTTAGGACTGTATAAGTATGTAGTCCTCGTGTAGAACCGTATCTAAAGCAAGTTGAGTATGCAGCCTTCAGCAGTCCCATTGGATGCCCCATTCTGCTTAACTTACCTACCCGGTCTGGGCTCCCCATGGCAACGGCCTCCCCTCAGAGCACCCCTGGAGTCTTCTATTTCCGCACTACAGAGCTCCCCCTCCCACTCTGCCTGCTTGGGAATCTCTGCTAAATGCAAGGGCGATGGCTGACCCCCTTCCCATAGAAAGCTCTGGCTGATATTCTTCGCTCGGTCTCCTTTGGGAGGTCTGTGTCTATTTCCACATTGTCTCAATCCTGAGTCAAGTAACCCACAAGGGTTTCCTGCAGATTAATGCAGCTCTCCAGGGTTATTTCTGAATTATCCCACATCCCTTTCCAATCATAGCTTGTTCGTCCAGTCCTAAGGAACTATTTAATGCTGACAAAAATATACCGCGTTGCCCTGACTGGTGTGGCTCAGTGGGTCAGGCGTTGTCCTGTAAACTGGAAGTTCACGGGTTTGATTCCCAGTTGGGACACATACCCTCATTGCAGGTTCTGTCCCGGTTGGGGTGCGTGTGGTCTCTGGTGAGGGGTGTGAGAGAGGCAATCAGTCGATGTTTCTCTCCTTCTCCTTTCCCCTCCCTTCCCTTCTCTCTAAAAGCAATGAAAAAGTGTCCTCAGGTGAGGATGGAAATATAATAACAGGCATATCTATGCACAATGTCATTTCTCATGTTGGCGTCTTTGCGCGTGTTCGTCCTTCGCACAGTATTACTCTTTTTTTTAAAGAAACAGCTTTTTGCATGCTTGAGTCTTTTTTTTTTTAAGATTTTATTTATTTATTTTAGAGAGGGAAGGGAGGAAGAGAGAGAGAGTGAGAAACATCAATGTGCGGTTGCTGGGGGCCGTGGTCTGCAACCCAGGCATGTGCCCTGACTGGGAATCGAACCTGCGATGCCTGGTTCGCAGCCCAGGCTCAATCCACAGAGCTATGCCAGCCAGGGCCTCATGGCATTACTCTTTGTCTGCAAAACAAAAACCTCAACCCCAACGTCACTTCCCTTGTACTTCCAGGCCTGCACGGAGGCATGTTTCTTTCTCCTCTTGGGTTTTTAAGCTAGCACCCTCTGCTGTTGAGAGCCCACCTGCCATAGAAGCTGGTTCTGCGGTCTCCGTGGTCTGTGTCATCAAATCTTCAGGCATAAATTCTTACTGGTCCGTGTCTGCTTATCTTGTTTTCACTGTTGGCAGCCAAGGAAATGGTTCTCCAGTTTTCGGTAAACTGCATAGAACATTCGCATGAGTTGAGTCAGGGAACACTTTGCTCGTGGCGGGCTTTGTTATGAAAGGAAAAGCGAAACAAACCACGTGTCGGATAATAAAGCCTTCTGATGCCATCACATTTCTCAGGGGCAAAGCTAAAAATACAGCAAGGATCATGAAATCAAGCCAAATTCTATATTTGTGTGTAAGATGGAGCATTGTAAGGTAATGGCTTAGAGTTTAAACTTGGCCACCACTTGCTGGGCTGAGTGCATTTATGATTCTGGTGCTTGATTTTTGCCACTGAGGCCAGTCAAGGTAAAACTCTGAATTGTATACCCAACACCACACATGCATGTGCATGCAGGCACACGTCACAGGCACGCTGAGTACCACAGATATTTAAACGGTACCACCTTGCCATGACTAGCATGGCTCAGTGGTTTGGGCATTATTCACAAAGTAAAAGGTCACCGGTTCGATTCCCAGTCAGGGCACATGCCTGGGCTGCAGGTCAGGTCCCCAGTAGGGGGTGTGCGAGAGGCAACCACACATTGATGTTTCTCTTCCTCTCTTCCTCCCTTTCCCTCTCTAAAAAATAAATAAATAAAATAAAATAGTGGGTAGTGTTATAAAATTGGCTTTAAAGAATGAACACAAACTATCCTTCTTGAAATGATGAAGGACTGAAATAGTCATGGTTCTGCACGTGGAGAGGGGGTACCGTTCAATACAGGAGGCCACATCGTATTGGGCTACGAGCCACACTGAGGAGTTTATTATGTCGAGGGCAGGTGGCTCTAAAACTGTAGTGAAACATGTCCAAATCCGTGTTAGAAGGTATCTCCTGTTATCATTTTTGTATTATGGTTTGAAATCAAACCCTAGAACCTGGAAAAAAACTTGAGAGTCAACAACAAAGAAGGTTCCCATGGCTCTGAACAAGGGCTGCGTGCCTGGACACGGAGAGCTCTCAGGCGGCGAGTGATGCGCGCTGTGTGCTTGAATCAGAAACGAGCCATCCCGGCTGGGTAGCTCAGGTGGTTAGAGCGACTTTCAAAAACAGCCCCCGAAGAGATCAGCCAAGGAGTACATATGTATAACCCACAGACACAGACAAGAGTGCGGTGATGGCCAGGAGGAAGGGGGAGCTGGGGCAGGGTGGAGGTGGGCAAAGGGGGGTGGGGGATGAGGACATCTGCAATAGTGTCCACAACAAAAATAAAAAACAGTCCTAAAAGGATCTTAAAAGAAACTAGGGCCATCTGAGTAAGCGCTTTAAAATTTTTTACTGTGTCTCCTGCCTGAAACCTGGTAAGATGCTTGGCTCCAGAGTTACCATGGCAACGTCCACCTTGGGGTTCCTCTCCATCCCGCCTTTCACTAATCCTCTCCGCAGTTCGTCACCATGGAGACTGGAGCGGCCCCTCCTGCTCCTCTCAAACCGAGATGTTGGTCCTGGAACCCAGACCCCTCCGACCGGGAGAACGGGGACAGCGAGCAAAGGATCCTCCACATTCCTCTGTCCCCATCCTTAGCGTCCCCACTAAGCGCTGAGGAGGAGGGCCAGGCGGCCGCCTGTACTGCGCAGGCGCTGAACTTAGCTGGGAGGTGCTGGCGGCGCTCAGCCTGCTGGGAGTTGTAGTTTTCAGGTATAGGTGGCCGATGGGTGAGCCGGGTGGAGTGAGGAGCAAGGTTATTTATTGAAGCTGGGAATCTCCTGGCAGGCTCGATTGTCACCATAGTAACGATGAAGCACGATCAAGCGCTAGCTCAACTAGCCAGTCTGTCATTTGTATTCTTTCATCTTCCTAACCCGGTTACGGTTCAACCTAGGCACTGTCCTAGGTCCTGGAGAGACATGACGGGAAACAATATAGAGCTTATATTTTGGTGGTGGCAGACTAACTATTAAGACTGGGGATCACAGATCGTTGGAAAAAAGGGTATGTTGATAGGGGAAGTGGCATGTTAGAGCCCTGGTACACGCGCCCCTTCCTCTGTTCTCAGGCAGGTGCTGTTATCACGCCCAAACTGTAAGGGGAAGAGTAAGCAGCCAAATGTCCCAAAGGCAGTGAGTAATGAGGCTGGGATTTGATGGAGACAGTCTGCCTTTACGCTCCGAGAGCTTGGGCACTGCTTAGCTGGTGAAGAGCTACACGGTATAATTTCAGGCAGTGCTAAGTGTTGCAAGGAATAATGCTGAAAAATAATGGGGCGGCTTGCCTTGAGCAGTGTGGCTCAGTGGGTTGGGCGTCGTCCCGCAAAGGGAAAGGTCACCGGTTCGATTCCTGGTCAGGGCACATGACTGGGTTGTAGGTTTGGTCCCAGGTCAGGGCGCCTATGAGAGGCAACCGATGTTTTTCTTCTTTCCTTCCCCTCTCTCTGTAAACACATAAAATCTTTATAAAAGGAAGAATGGGGTGACTTGAGAAGAACTCTTCAGGGATGGCCCTCAGGAGAAGGTGACGTTTGAGCAGAGGCCAGAAGGGATGGTGCGGGGCGTGCAGAGGCTCAAGTCCCTCAGGAGGAAGCCTGAGTCGCCATGGAGATGGATCCACCAGGGACCCCTTTGTGCCATCTGGCCCCAGAAGGCCTCATTGAAAGAATGATAGGATACTGGACCATCTCAATTTCCCTCCAGACCTGGGCCTCTGACGCTCCCCCAGAAGCCAAGAACTCTGCGTGGAAACCAAAATAATATCGTTTTATTCCGACCTTGAAGCACAGCGGTCCTAACTGCCCCCCTCTGCCACTGAAGGGCCCCCAGCCTGTCCCACCAGATGCCCCAGACCCCCTCTTGTTCTGTCCCCTGGGAAAGACCAATCCGCAGGCGAAGGGGATCCATGCCTCCAGCCCTTGGAGACTAACCAAAACCACTCCCGCCATTCTTCTTCTCTCCTCGTCTTCTGTACTTCTCTGCTGCGCCTCCTTCTCTTCTTCCCTCTCCTCCACCCTCGTCTCCTTCTTTCCTTCTGGGTCCCGGCTCCTCTCCTGCCTCCCTCTGTTTCCCCCTATTCCATTCCTTCTCCATTTCTGCCTCATCTCTTGCCCTCGCTCTCCCCTTTCCTTCTTTCCTTGTCTTTCCTCCCCTTCCCTCTCCTCCATCTGTCCTCCTACTTTCTTCCTTGCTTTTCCACTGTGACCCCTGCACTCCCTGTATGTGGCTGATCTACTCCTGCCAGGCTGTCCCCAGAGCCTGCTGTGCTCCCCTCCCTCCATGAGCCCCTTTCTCCCTTCTGCCCCAGCCTGACCCTGTCTATACCTCTTCCTTATATCCTCAGAAAACCCTCAGAATCTACCCTGGCTGCCACCGTCTTCCACACCTGTGGCTCCAGGCCCTTCCAGACCACTGATAACTTCCACTCGGACCTGGAGAGGCAAACTGCCAAGATGAGGTCCCCAGGAGACCCAAGAGGTGGCCAGAGGGACTGGGGTGGCCTCCTTGGCCTCAGCCCCGCTATCTTTGGGATTGAAGAATGCCCTCCCACCCTCGCAGTGGAGGGGGGTGGGCCGGGGCCTGAGGGTCAGGACTCTGGGGCTCTCCCCCAGCAGTCCCTGAGCAGGTCCACGTGGAATAAGGCTGCCCCAGTGAGGAGGCGCGCGGCGAAGAGGTGGCGGCAAGGCAGGCGCCGGGCAGCATGGATGGAGCAGCTGCATCGCGTCAGGGCCCCGTCCAGGAAGAAGTCTGAGGTGCCATCCTTAAGGGCAAAGCCAGTTTCGGTTACGTGGAAACCCCGGGTTCCATGCTGCCTGGCAAAGGCCAGCTCCTCGGCCACCAGCTCTGCCAGCTCCGGCCCACAGGCTGCTCGGAACTTGGCCAGCGGCTCCCAGTCCACCTCCTTCTCTCCCGAAGGGCAGCGAGGTCTCTTTGGTTCCCTGGGGCCTTCCCCTTCACTTCCTTCCTTCGGGCTGTCCCCTGCAGCCAGGTATACTCTTCTTGTCACTGCCCATCCTGGATCGCCCCCAAACACAGTTCCCACGGGGGCACCGCACAGGACTCCGTTCCCCAGCCCCACACACCTCCCCCCTGTGTCCGCACGCTCCCTTCCTTGCCCTGCTCTGCTCCTGGGACCCCCAGACTGAGCTCCCTCTCCCTCTCCGTTCTCTAGGCCTGTCACCCTTGTGTCCCCGAGCTGGACCAGAACTAGCTCCCCCAGGTCCCTTCTTCTTTTGACCCCCGATCTCACCGCTTTCTCTTCTCCAACTTCTGGTCCTCTCCTCTCACCTCCCCAGTGGGGACCCCTAGGGTCTCTGTTCTCAGGCACCAACTCCAGGGGCTTCTCCAAACGGGCCCCCCTCCAGTGTCTGACCTCCAGCTCCCCTCCCTTCTCTGCCTCCACCTGAGGCCCCTTCTGGTGCCTGGTTTTCAGGTCAGAGAACTTTTCGTGGCACACCTGGACCCCCCTGCGGGTGCTCCCTTCGAGAACTCTGGCCCTCTCGTGATCGTGATGGAACTGGGTCCTCCTCCCATCTGTGGTCTGCAGAGCGCGAAGCCTTTCACCCTCCTGCCGGGCCATCTTCCAGGTGTAGCCTTCCAACCTCCTCAGCCCCTGGTCCTCCGAGTGGGTCCGCCTCCAGACGCACCCTTCCAGTCCCCAGTCGCTCTCGCTCTCCAGTTGGGCTCCCCGCCAGTCTCTGATCTGTGTCCCTGCCAGACGCTCCTTCTCCAGCTGGGATCTTCTCCAGACACTCCCTTCTAGCGCTCTCACGTGCTGGTTCTCCAGGTGGACTCCTCTCCAATATTGGATTTGCAGCCCTCTCCCCTTCTCACTTTGTAATGGAGCCCCACCCCGGCCTCTGGTCTCCAGGACTCTGGCCCACTCCTCCAACTGGGCACCTCTCCAAATCCTTCTTTCATTCGGGGCCCCTCCCCAGTCTCCGTTTTCCAGGCCCTTTCCCCTCTCGTTCTCCACCTGGGCCGCCTTCCGCGGTTGGCCCTCCAGCCAAGGTCCCCCACCGTCTGGGCCATCCGGGGCCACCTCTCCGGACGCATCAGCCCACTGCATGGCCACCAGGTCACGAAGGCACTGCGCCATACTGCGCGAAGGGCTGAGGCGGCGCAGCAGGCGCCGGCGGTGGCCCCGCACCAGGGCACATGCGTCCAGATCGCGGGCTGCCTCGAATGCACGGAAGCGCACCCACATGTCGCGGCGGGACGCCCAGTTGCGCTCGAAGTAGTCGATGAAGGCGGCTGGGCCGTGGGCGCGCAGCTCCGCCAGAGCTTCGGAGTAGGCGGCAGGTGACAAGGCACCGACGAGACGACACAAGCGCGGCCACAGGCCGGGGTCCTCACGGCCGGCGCCGCCCAGCTCCTGTGCCTTGCTGAAGAGCGTCTCGAGGCCCTGCGCACGGCAAATCTGCACGCGCGCCCCCGGCAACAGCTGGCGCACGGCGGGAAGCTGCGCGGTTACCTCGGGCCCTGCCGTCAGGCAGCGCACGCGGCCCTTGACGTCTGGTGCGCTCTGCAGCAGCGAGGCCAGGGCAAAGCGCAGCAGGCTCGGCGTCCCCGGGCGCGCCACGCAGCAGGCGGCCTGGCGTGCGTGGCCAGCACCATCTACGCACAGCACCGCCAACAGGTCCAGCGCGCCCTGCAATCCCGGCAGCCGGTCCACCAGGAGCATGCGCGGGAAGCGCCGCAGCAGCGCCCTTGTGCGGGACGTCAGGAAGAACACCGTCTCTACCACCGCCTGGTTCTCCATGAACACGAGCTTCACCTGCAGGTCGGGGGGGGGGGGGCAGGGAGACAAGGAGACAGGGAGGCAGGGAAGGAGGTCAGGGTATGCCGGGGCTGCCACCCCAGCTCCCCGACCTCAGTTTCCCCGGCTGGGGGAATTGGGAATCCATTCAATCATGTGGGCATGCATTTATTATTTTGACCGGCAGGAGGTAGTGCAGCGGAATGATTAAAATGTGGGCTCGAAGCTAATTGCCTGCGTTTGCGATCTGGCATCTAAGGCAGTGGTTCTCAAGGTGTGGACCCTGGACTAGCAGCGTCAGTCTCACCTGTCGGGATCTTAAAAGAAACACCTATTCTCAGGTCCGCCCCAGACCAGCTAAGTCAGAAACTCTGGGGACGGGGCCCAGCAAGCTACTGTGACGAGCGCTCAAAGTGAGACCCACTGGTGCAGTGAGAAAGCGCGCACACTGTGAAGCCAGGCTGCCGAGCTGTGAGTGCCGGCCCCACCACTTTCTAACCGCGTGATTCAGCCTCTGCCTGTTTGCTCCTTAACCTCCTTGTCCCCCAGCTTCCCCTCTGGGAACTGAAGACTCATGTCCTCGGGCACCGAGAGTCAGATCCAGCAGAACCTCTGGAGCCGGACTGCGGGGGTTGAGATGCTGGGGCCCAACTTCTGGCTGCGTGGCTTCTGGCAGCTTCCCTGACCTCCGTCTCATTTGTAAAATGGTGATGACGAGAGTATCTCTGATAGGAAGGATGAAGTCAGTTAAAGCATCTAGAGCCTGGCTGGTGTGGCTGACTGGATTTAGTGCTGGCCTGGGACCCAGAGCGTTGCTGGTTTGATTCCGGTCAGGGCACACGCCTGGGTTGTGGGCCTGATCCCCAGTAGGGGGCGTGTGAGAGGCAACCACATATTGATGTTTCTCTCCTCCCTTCTCTCTCAAATAAAATCTTTTTAAAAGTGCTCTTGAAGTGTTTGTTATTAGTATAATTATCATCTCTGCCCAAAGACCACATCCTCGGAATGGTTTTCTCAGACTGCCCTAGCTAAGCAAACCCTCCGCTCTCTCTAAGCCCTTCAGCCATGGCCTTACCACCCTGAAGCATGTCTCATCTTCATTTGCTCATTTGCTTACTGCCTGGGTGCCCTCTCCAAGGTGTCAGCCCTGCGAGGGTTTCCTTGCGTTTCAGACCCCTGGCCCAGAGCCGCAGCTCAGTGCATCCTGAACGAGTGAGCGTGTGTGTGCGTGCAGTGGCACCCGAGCCCCACGTCTCTGGAGCGGAGGTTCAGGGTACACAGTCTGCTTTGGAATCCTGGCTTTGCCTCTTAGTAGCTCCGAGTCCTTGGGCAAGTGACTTCCTTTGCATCTTAGCCTCAGTTTCCTTGCCTGTAAAGTGGAGATAATAATGCCTATTGAAGAGGGGCGTGGGAAGGCTAACATGAGACTATTTGTGTCCAAAGCTGGGAACAACAGCTGGCATGTATCAAGTCCCAGCTATTATGATTGTCTTACCTAAGCTCTCCGCAGCATTGAGGATGGTGGCCCTGCCTCCTTTCAGGAACACAGGTCTCTCTTGGCCTCTGTCACCCTGAAAGTGCCTGGTGTTCCTCCCTCCCGGGCATCTCATCTGGAGGCTCCTTTGCTTGCCCTCCTCCTCCCCTGCCCCACCCCTAAATACTGCCCTGCCACCACACCCAACCCGGTGCTCTCCTCTGTCCCTTCTCCAGCCTCTGCCAGAGTGGTCTCATGCAGCCACACAGCCGTCACCCCCTCAAAGCTGACACCTCCAGTTCCTCAACTCCAGGCTCCAGACCTACCTACTTAACCAGCTCTGCAGCAACATGGTCCCTTGAGACCAGCGGTTCAGAGCCATGCTTGCCTCTCACTCTCCCACCCCTGCCCCTTCTTGCCCAGCCCCATATCTGCCAATGGCTCCACCACTCACTCCAGAGCTCAGGCCCTGATATCAGGGCTGGTTCCTGGCATCCCTCTTTCTCCACCCACCTCATGCCATCCACCCGTAAGTGCCTGAAGCGACCTTCATCATGAGTCTAGAATTGGCCTGCTTTCCCCACCCCCATGGCCACCACCATCTCTCACCTCCTCACCGGGCAGCCTGTCTCCACCCAAACCCCCTTGTCCATTCCCCACACAGGGGCCAGTGGGGCATTTTCAAACTTCAATCAGATGATCCTTTCCCCCACTGATAAGCCTGTCCCAGGACATCGCATCACACATGCCATCAAATCCGGAGTTCACACCACGCTGAGGCTGGGTGATCAGGCTGTGGGGCCTCGCCTTCTGTCCCTCTCACCTGCCCTGGCCTCCGTCACCCTGGCTTCATTATTACTGCACAAAAGCCTCTTCATGGAGCAGGGGGATTAGCAGCAATGAGTGAAGGCCCCCTCTTCCAGGCAGACGGCCAGGGCTCCTTCTGCCAGTCCCTGTCAGAGCTGACCCACAGCTGCAGGGCCAGGATTGAGCACAGCCTGAATGCACATCTCTCTGGTGCTGCCATAACCCGATCTCCTTCTACCAGACCAGTTAAAAAGTACTTTTGAGGGGAAAAAAATAAACTCATGAGAAAGAAAGTCTAGTAGAATCCAAAGAGAACAAGGCAATTGCTTTCCTAAGCCTGGAACAATGCACAGCATCTTAAATAGTATTGGAATGCAACACATTTTATAAAAAAGCCAGGTACGAGGGGGGACCCAACCCCCCCTGGAATTTACAAGAAATGGTGTGTTTATTCTCACATGTTTAAACTTCAGCCACCTTCAAAATACTCTCCAGGTGATGCAATGCACCCACGGAGATGTCTTTCCACTGCTCAGAACAGTTTTTGAACTCTTCGATTTTGATGCCTTTTAGTGCTTCTACCATTTTTTGTTCCCCCTCTTCCACATCAACAAAACATTTCCCTTTGAGGACTTTTTCATCTGAGGAAACACAGAGAAGTTGCTTGGGATGGGATCGGGTGAATGGGGAGGGTGGGCATGGGGTCATGCCACTTTTGGTCAAAGAGCGCTGAGCACTCAGCGCGGTGTGGGCGGGTGCGCTCATGAATCAGCCATCATGAAATGGGCAAATGTGTTGAAAGAGTCTTAAAAAGAATGCACTGAAGCCAAACGCAGCCTCTCACAACAACGCCAGCTAGTGCACTGATGCCCAAGGGGGGGCTTGCCCTCTAGAATATAATTCTGGGTTTTTTGGGGGTCCCCCCTCGTAAGCTTGCCACTGACTTACAACACCACTACAATTTTTCAACTGTCATTCATTTTTATATTAGTTTATGATTTAATTGCTGTCAGCCTGGGCTAGTGTGGCTCAGTTGGTTGGGCATCGTCCCACAAACCAAAATGTTGCAGGTTCGATTCCCAGTCAGGCGTGTATGAGAGGCAAGTGATTGATGTTTCTCTCTGACATGGATGTTTCTTTCCCTCCCTTCCCTTCTCTAAAATCAATAAGCATGTCCTCAGGTGACGATTAAATTAATTAATTAATCAGTTTCTATCTAGATCCACTCTGTCCAGGATGGTAGTCGCTGGCCGCATGTAGCAAACTGAATTAAGATTTTAAAACACATAGAAAAGTCAAGCCCTCAGCCATACTAGTCAGATTTCAAGTGCTCGAGAGCCACACGAAGCCAGCGTGGCTCCTCAAATGGATGTCCCTGATCTAGAGTATTTCCATTGTCACAGAACCTTCCAGGTCTGGTCCAGAAACTCACGCAAAGATGAAGGTTGTTAGATGTTTGCTAGACTCACTGTGTCAATCATTCTGCAGCACACGTAAGCACTGACTTGTGTTGGACACCTGAGACTAATGTCACCTTATGCGTCAATTGTGCCTCAAAGAAGAGTCGCAATAGTTATGACGGGTTACAAAGAACTTACATGCTTCTATTGTACTAGCAAGTTCTTCTCTTTTGCTCCCTGGGCATCAGGAATAAGAGGGAAAAGCAATCACACAAAACATACTTGCCTTCAGGCTTGCCTGGGCTTGGCTGTCACTCAGCTAATTGGGAGCTCACTTCCATTTTTAATGGAAAAACTTAGATTTCTGATTCTGGGTTTTCTTTCTAAAGAGGGCAGAGGATCTGTTTTATTTTATTTTATTTTTTTTAAGAGCCATTTGTTCATTAAATAGCACTTCCTGAGCACTGACTGTGCGCAGATGCTGTGGTGGGCCCGGAGGAGGAGAGAGCAGGGACCGAGGCAGGCCCACGTCCTGCCCTGTCCGTCCTGCCCTGTTGGGCTGGCCCAGTGCCCACGAGCCAGAGCCCAGCCAGCATTAACTGCGGCTACGACGAGGTCCAACGACGGGCTGGTCCAGAGTTTCTGCACCCTGGACCCAGGTTCCTCTTCTGCATCCTAGTTGTGTGAATTTGCACCCTGGCTGTGGGACTTGGGAGAAGTTTCTGAACTGCTCTGTGCTTCAACTGTCCCCACCCACACAAGTAGGGAGCATGCTCTCTTCAACCTTGTAAAATCGCTGTGAGTACTCATCCACACGGAGCATGTAGGGGGGCCTGGTGAGAGGTCCTTGTTTGCGGAGTGCCTGCTACCTGGGCAAGGCTGGCATGCTAAAGGGAAGCCCAACGGACCTGAGGGTGGCAGGGAGCCTACTGGCTGAGCAAGGGGCGCTGCCCAGAGGGGACCGTCACTTTTCTCACACTGCGCATGCGCAGACTGTGGCTGAGACTCTCCGGGTATTCCAGCGGGTCTGGGTTGTCCGACCCCCGCACTTCCCAGAGAAAGGTTCTGCTCTTGCCCAGCTCCGGGAAGATCAGCCCTTGAGATGTGCTGCCTGACGAGGCTGCCTTTGTTTATGTGGTAGTCTTTACTAACAGTGGGACTAATGGTGGGGTCTTGGGACAGGCAAGATATCCTTGACCTCTGGAGGGGCTGGAGACGAGGGTCAGCCACGCAGACAGGCCGCTGTGTCTATGTGCCTGGTCCCAACAAAATCCCTGGACACCAAGGCTCAGACGGCCTCCCCTGAGGGGCTGGCAGCACTCCACCTGTGTCCTCACATATCATCGTTGGGGGGACTAAGCTCCGCCCACACAGCCCCACTGGGAGCGACAATGAAAGCTCGTGCCTGCTCTCTCGCGGACCCTGCCCCACGCTCCTCTTCCCCCTGCTGACTTTTATCTGTCTTTTCCCTCGTACCCAACAGTGGCCGTGAGCGTGACGGCTTTGCCGAGATCTGGGAGGCCTCGCTGCACCTGAGGATGGCCTGAGGGAGCTGGCCACACCAGAGAAGGGACCACCCAAGGTCACGGACCTAACAAGTGGCAGGGCTGGGGACCAAGTCACTAAGAATGGTTGGGGAAAAAGGAAGGAGTTGGGGGGAGATGTGTGGGTGACAAATGTCGCTTAAGGGGCGACATTTGATGAAGGTGGAAGATACACAAATGAATGAATTTATCTACCACACATTTACTGAGCAAATACGAGGTGCCCAGTGCTGGTTCATCCCTGAGCAGGGGCACCCGGCCCTCATAGTGGGAAGAGGCAGCCTGCAAAACAAAGATGACAAAATACCCACGCGATGACCTCAGGTATGTAGCACACTGAGGAGCGTGAACACCCCACGTGAAGCCATTTCTTGGTGTCAGGCACAGTTCCAAGGTGTTACCTCTTTCAATCCTCATAATTACCCTGTACAACAGCACTGCTGTTACCACCCCCGCTTGTCAGATGGGGAAATTGAGGCACAGAGAGACTCAGCTGCTTGCCCGAGGTGACACAGGCAGTAAGCAGCAGAGCTGGGATTTGAACCCAGGCAGCTGCTGCGTCCAAGGTCCACGCTCCCGGCCAGTGCACCCCGCTGCCTTCATGGAAGTGATCACACAGGCCCCACGCGGAGGCTTTTGGCTTGAAACACACCGCACGGGGCGCACATGCGCAGACAGAGCAGCCCAGGCAGGAGCGGGTGTCTTCTCGGCGGCACAGATCAGCAGCACTGGGGTGAACCGACCACTGAAGGCCGGTTCCACAGGTGTGACCAGCAGAGACTACACCACCTACCACTTTCCATTCACACCTCTTCCTGTAGCCAGCGCCTGGCCTCCTTCCGCACCACATGATCAGAGCGGTCCTGTTGCCTAGACTGTCCCAAAGGAAAAATGACACGCATGCACACTCGATCCTTACACAGCCCTAACTATCCCATGAGGTAGTATCTATTCTTGGCCCCATTCCACAGATGAACAGACTGAGGTCCAGAGAAGTTATTTAACTTTTTTTTTTTTTTGCAACTTATTGGATGCCCCACAGCCAGGAAATGGCAGAGCTGGCATGTATTTAAAGCTCTCAGCATACAGCCATATAAATCAAACCAAGTCTCTGGCTCTTACTGTATTGCCCGGAATTGGCTGGTGTGATGTGAAAAGTGGCTGTCCGCACAGAGGACAAGTCCTTTGGGAGCTGCCAGAAGCCTGTGTGACCGCAGAGCAGGAGCAAGGCAGCCAGGTGCAGCAGACAGGGCTCAGGGAGACTGTTGGCAAAACCACGCTCTGTAAGCCCGCAGATGTCACTTGCCAAGTAATCACAGCTCTGCTGTCCCAGGTCCCCCGCAGGGCTGACCCTGTCTGCCCTCTCGCAGTTAGGCTGGGTCATGTGACTTGCTTCGGCCCACAAAGTGTGAGAGTGACCTGACCCGATGTGGCGCTTGTGGGCAGAAGCCTTAACAGCCCTTGGTGACAGATAAGTATTCTTACACTGGATGGCCCCCTGTCTTCCTGTACCCAGATGCCACAGCCGTGGTGGCTTTATGGTTCTGGTGACACCATATGGTTCTGGAATCCGGTCTGGACTGCCCTTCCTGGCTCCAGCTCAGGCTCCTTCCTCATCTTTACCCTGAGCTGGGACCGCCCCCATGCGTGAAGGAAAGGCAGAGCCAGGGGGAGAAACCCACTTGCTCTCCTTTCCTTCTCACCTTCCTCCCTTCTTCCCTCGTGCCCACCCCGGCCCTGAAGTTGGACAGAAGCAGCAGAAAGATGCCTCATGGGGGAGCAGCATTCTCACTGTCCCTCCAGCACTTGGAGCTCGCTCCCGCCCGTGAGCCTTGGCACTGGCTGGTCCCTCTGCCCAGAACTCGCTTCCCTCTGCAGACAGGACGGGAGTCAACTAACTGCCCTGCTCCTCACGATGGAACGTAGCAGCCTCCCATCTCATGCTGGATCTGGGTGCTGGGGACAGGGGTGCTTTCACCTTGTGAACATGCATTGAACTGTGCACCTATCATTCATGCGTTCCCTACACATGTAGTTCAGTTAAAAAAAAAATGCCTCCCACTACTTTGAATCCTCTTCTTCCCAGCGCCCTGCCCTGCTGACATTACACCGTATTTGCATATACCTGCCTATTGCTGGCTTCTCTCACTGGAACTGCACGCTGCTTTTAGCAGTCACCTGTGCAACTTGGCCCAAGCCATCAGTGGCTATTGAGATTTCAGTTAGTTACAGTGAAATGAAATTTAAAATCCAGTTCCTCGGTCCTATGGGCCACGTTTCAAGGCCTCAATAGCCAACTGCGGTGGGGGCTCCCCTGCCGGGCAACGCGGAACCTCAGACCTTTCCCCACATGGCCAGAAGTAGTACCGGGCAGCGCTGCACTAGAGGCAAGGTCTCTGAGTGCAGGTGTGACTTCTCGCCGCTGCAGCATCCCCAACGCCTCAGCAAGAACGTGTTGAATGAAGGCAGGAAGGAATGACTCGAAGGAGTGAATGGGTGAGTGGGAGGAAGGGCGGACGGATGGATGGATGGATGGATGGATGGATGGATGGATGGATGGATGAATGAATGACCCACCCCAGCCTGCCTCTCCGGAGACCCCACCTTGGCCTCAGGGTCGGTGTGGAAGAGCCCCTCGAGCACGCGCAGGGCGTCGATGACGCTGTGGTCCCTGTCCTTGCAGTAGGAGAGCAGGCGGTGCACGTCGGCCGGGGCCAGGAACTGCTTGGAGATCTTGTTGGTGGTGCGCACCGGTAGGCAGGTGTTGGCCAGCAGGCGCCCCGGGCGGAAATAGTAGGCGAACTCGATGGGGCAGGCCGGGTGCGAGTGCGTCAGCTGGCACTCCGTCACCACAAGGCGGTCCCGCAGCGGGCTCAGCTTGACGATGATGAAGGCAGGGCAGCCGGCCTCATGGTGCCTGCGGGAGGAACGACCACCGTCGCCGTCACACCACCCCGCTGCCCTCTCCTTCCGGTTATTCTTTTTAAGAACTAAGAGTGGTTTCCAGCACGGAGAAGAGCACAGGGCCTTGGGGATATGCCAGGTGTCTGACCTTGGGCAAGTCACTTCAGGCCTGCCTCAGTTTCCCCATTTGTTAAAAGAGAGGTTATTCTCATAATCGCTTTCCCGTAGTTATGAGGATTAAGACAGCTGCTCTGTGGAAGGCACTTTAAACATGTCTGCAAGGGGGCAGGCCCTATGCATGTGCTGAATTCTGTACCCACCGCCCTGGAGCTATTGAAAGGGAATGAACGTTTTATTATAGTTACCTCACACAATTTCAAGAACATAACACATTTCAGATAGTCCTGTTTCTGCTTCTGATTTAGCAATAACATTGGAAGTTGGGGCCCATTGCGAACTGCCCCCACCACATCCCCTTCCTCCCTCTGTCCACAGAGACAGTCCTGACCCTCCTGGGCGGCTGGCATTCCCATGGATCTTCTTATGCATCTGTAAACAATGGAGGTAGGCTTCCTGTGTTGCAAAGCTTTGAAAGGTGCTCAAAGTGGATGAGGAAATAAAAATTTAAACCCCGAGAATATGGCCCCACACACCACCACTGTGATCGCACAGGACAGACACAGAGCACAGTGAGTGTTGATGAGCATGCAGAGCGACCAGAGCCCTCTCACCTCAGCGGAGGCTGAGATGGTACTACCGCTCTGGGAAACTGCGCGGCAGTAGTGACTAATGCTGGCCACGAGCCTCCCTCTGAACAGCAATTTCACTCAAGACAAACATCTGAGGATACGCACTGAAAGACTGTACTAGAGTCCTGGCTGATGTGGTCCAGTGAATTGAGTGCTGGCGTGCGAATGGCAAGGTTATAGGTTCAATTCCCAGTCAGGGCACATGCCTGGGTTGTGGGCTGGGTCCCCAGCTGGGGGGACATGTGAGAGGCAACTGACCAATGTATCTCTTGCACATTGATGTTTCTTTCCCTCTCTCCTTCCCTTCCCCTCTCTCTAAAAACAAGTAAAATAAAATAAAAAAGATTGTACTGGAATGTTCACAGCAGCGCTGTTTGTATTAGCTACATACTTGAAACAACCCAAAGATACAACAACACAGTAGGAAAATAAGTTGTAAGACTCCTAAAATGCTAAACTAACCAACAAGAATGAACCAACTGTTATTACCTCCAACAATGTGGATGGATCTCACAACCTACTGTGTGAGAGGGCACAAAAAAAGACCCAGTGGTGGTTCTTGTTTATAGAAAGTTTGACAACAAGCAAGCTGACTACTGCTGGCGACAGATGGACAGCGGTTGGCCTGGGGTGGCTAACCCTCTGGGGGGCCTGAAGAAGCTTCCCGGCCCTGGGCGAGGTCTGTCTCTTGTTACCCTGGGGCTGGCTGCCTGTGCCTTCTATGTGGGGAAGACTCCCCAAGCTGCACTGGTGTGGTGTGTTACACGTTTTAAAAGATCTCTTCTGTGAAGCTGTCCATCTTGGCAGAGACTAGCACGTCCCCTCTGGAGTTCCAGGACCTTACGGTCATCTACTGCGACTGCAGTGCACCACTGTTTTGCAATTTCTCTCCACCTGGCTGGGAGAGTAATCCCGCAGACCGCTCAGGTAAACTCTACGTGGGTAGGGCTTCCCTGTTCCCTTTCCTGAGCGCCCAGAACAGGCCCTGGCCGCTGGGAGGCGCTGAGTAAATATGTGATGGGTGAATGACTGAATCCCACTGTTCGATGCAGGCACGAGGCCCGCCCCTCACCCACCACCAAGTCCTGCCCATCCTGTCTTCTACGCTCTCCAAACCATCTACTTCCCCACCCTCCCACTGCCACTGACCTATTGCAAATTCTTCCCTTCTTCAGGAAACGTCCTTCTCTGCGTTTTGGACTTAATTAACTCTTACTCGTCCTTCACAATTCAGTCAGTGCCACCTCCTCCAGGAAGTCTTCCTTAACCTCCCCAGGCTAGGGCAGATTTCATCACCCATTGGGATGATGGTCTGATGGATGCCCATGAGTAACACATGCTCCCCCTTGAATGGGGAGCTCCCCCACTGAAGCCCCAGCATCTAAAATACATTCACCCCATATACAGTAGGTGCTCAAAACAAACCTGTTCCCTGAGTGAACAGATACCATAGCACCTAGAACCCAAAAATCTTTACAGTGTGCGGGCACATTCAACTCTCGTATTGAGAATCCACGATTGAAATGAAGATGAGGGGGAGGGGAGTGAAGGAGAGAGAGAAAAGGGGGCAGGAGAGAGCATGGGCTTTGTGATTAAACCCTGCAGGTGCAAACCCTGGTTTTCCCCTTAGCAGCTGTGTTATCTCAGGAAAGTCCTTTATCCTCTCTGCCTCAGTTTTCTCATCTGGAAATTGGGGCTAATAATGATAATACCGTCCTCCAAGGCTTGTTGAAAGGACTAAGTCCGAGGATTAAATTACGTCAAGAGGTTAGAAAAGAAGCTGGTGCACAGTAAACAGTAAATAAAAAGTAGCCACTATTTTCAAAACATCTTTTTTTTTTTCTTCTAAAAGTGCCACTGCTTTGATTTACTTTATACATCACTTGCCCATTTCTTCCAGGTCTTTCAGCTTCTCAAGATCTTCGTGTTTTCAAAAGCTGGCAAAGGTGGGGCCAATCCTGTGCTGGGGAGGAGAGTGCCACCAATCCTGGCTGGTGGGGGGGTGAGAGGGAGACAGGGATGGGGTGGGGATTGGAGAGGTCACTGTGCACCCTCCAGCAAAGGGGGAAGGAGGAGCGGAAAGGAAGTCTTTCTGTGTGTCCTCTGGCCCCTCAGCCGAGCCTCCGCCCTCCTCCCAGGTTTGCCGTCTCTCTCCTCCAGTCTGTCCCCCATGCAGCCACAGAAGGATCTCCTTACACCCAGCGGTGACCCTGCTCACAGCTCTCCCGGGGCTCTCCAGGGCCCCCAGGATAAAGCCCCAGCCCACAGACGCAGCCCCACAGGCCTGGGCCTTGACACCATTCCAGCCACATCTCTTACACTAATTTTCTCCAGCCTCGGCCCTCGGCCCATGCATGGGCTGTCCCCAGGCTGTGACACAGCAGAGGCCCTGAGCAGCGTCGGGAGTAGAAGGGCTCACAAGTGATGGCCCCAAGTCACCCTGGAAGCAGCTCGTCCACCACTCCCATTTCTGGGCTCCCCATCCAGGCACCATCCCACTGTCCACCGAGTCATCAGGCCAAGCCCCCTTCACAGCCTGCCACTCCCCTACCCTGCGCCCCCATCCCTGCTCCCTCTGATATTTGTAGAGCACTTGAGACGTGCCTGCACAGAGTATGCGCCACATGGTTGTTAAGTCAAATACTGTACATACATATAGAAATAAATAAAAATTTCAAGATTCCTGGTCACCTCTTCCAGGAAGCCTTCCAGAACCACCCTATAAGCTCTGTAGTGGAGCTCACCACTCTCTTTTAAACTCCTCTCTCTTCCTCTTCAAATTGTCTCTCACTACTATGGATCACTATTTCCTTTTATTTTTTTGTCTTTGTCTCCTCCATTAGTTCTGAGCTCCTCAAGGGCAGAGACCAGCGCTGGGTTCAAAATGCCCAGCAAGGAACATGCACACAGTAGGTGCTCAGTGTTACTCTGAATTAGATTTTGTTAACAAAGAGAGATTCTAGATTGAACGTAAGCTCCTTGTGAGTTCCAGTGTTCTAGATTTCTGTGTGATGAGGTGTGTCCGGTGCTGTCCTGCTTCCAGATCTCTGAGTCTCTGTTTCCAGAAGCGGTGAATGAATTACTGAGGACAGTAATCTCACAATCCAGGTTTAAGTAACTATGAGTGAAAACTGCTGTTAGAGGGTGCTCACGCTGTGTTGGGCCCTCTTCTGAATGATTTACACATATTACCTCATTTAATTCTCACAAACCCTATGAGATCAGTACTAGTAATTCTCCCATTTTCCAATTGAGGAAACTGAGGCCCAGGAAAGGTGACATTACACACATGCTCAATGTCACCGGTTAATCAGCAGCAGAGCCATGGTCTGTACCCAGAAGGCTGTGCTCTCGATTCCTGTACCAGCTGTCATTTAGCCAGCCGCCCTGTGTTCCTGTGCACGGTCTCATGGGAACCTCCCAGCAGCCCCATGAGGCGGGTACAGTGATAACAGCATTTCACAGATGAGCAAACCAAGGCTTGGGCGTGAGAAGTCCGTTGCCCAAGATGCCTGCCCAGGAAATGGTAGAGCCTGTCTCACACAGCCGGAAGGCAGGGTCTGGGTTCTTAGGCACTCTACTCTTGTTCATGGCTCCCCAAAACCACAGGTCTTGAACTTGGACCTATGAGGGCCAGGCAGGCAAAACAAGGAAGTGGCAGTGCTGAGTATGAGGCAGCAAAGAGTGGTGGGGTCTGAGGCAAACCTGAGTGCCAAAGCCTGGTCTGACTGGGCTGCCACAAAGGAAAGTGAGCTCAGTCTCTTCCTGTTTCAGCAGGAATCAGAAACTAACATTCTATGGGCAATGTTCCCAGTTCAAAACTGGGGACCACTGAACTACCCTTTGCCACCTGGGCATGTTTCCCTGCTCTCTCAAATTTCTTACTTGCCCCTGCTGTGGCGTTACAGTTGCAGGGGATTACATATGTATGCTTGTGCATGTGACATCACTCTTCCTGCTCAGTGAAAGTTCCAGAAGGGCAGGGAACTTCTCTGTCTTGCTCAAACAACCACTCCCCACCTCTCTCCCCAGTGAAACATCCCTAGCCCCCAGCAAGGGAACAGGACCTGTATTCACTGATTGGATGGATGGGTGTTTCTTTATCCTGTGGCGCCCTCTGCAGCTCTGTCTCTGATCTCTTAGTAGGGGCACAAAACCCACCGTTCACCTGTTTTTCTCTGGCTCTGGCTGGCGTCTCTGGCTCCAAGTTTCTGGAATTTTCTGAGTCTCTTTTTCTTTTTCTGTCTCTTGGGTCTCTCTGCCTCTAGATGGGTCTCTATCACAACGTCTGTAAGTGCAGCCTACCTTGTCTCTCACTGTGTGTGACTGTCCCTCCCCTTCCCTGTCCACCGCTCACTCTCAGCCTCTCTGCAAGGTGTCGTTAGCTGCTTCAGTTGGCATCTCTCTCTCCCGATCCCGGGGTGGGGGGCTCTGTGCCTCCCCCTGCCCCTCGCTTTCTTTTCCCCTCTAGCACCCAGCAGGGTGGTGGCTCAGCTCACTCACCCTATGGCAGGCCGGCTGGGAGCACGCACGTCCTTGCACACCAGCCGCACATAGCTGTACTTGAGCACGTCAATGAGCGTGTACAGCGGGGGCAACCTGGCCCAGTGGCAGCGTGTCAGGTGCATGGAGCTCTGGACGAAGAAGAGCGCCAGGCGCTGTTGACACCACGCATCGAAGAAGCGACTGAACTCAGCCCACGAGAAGAAGGCCCGCTCCAGCAGCTGCTGCTCCTCCTGTTCCTCCGGCCCCACCACCATGCCGGGTGGGGGCTCCATCCTGGGGCGTCTGAGTGAGAGGGGGGAGGACAAGTACCTAAGACCACAGAGCCATTGCCACCTGAGGTGCCCACTCCCTCCATTTTCGACCTGTCTCTTTGGTGCTGGCACCTCTCTCCAAGCAGCCCCTGGGGCAGGATGCACCTCCATTAATCTCTAGATATGAGCCTCCACCCCACCTTTGGCCTCCTCCCACCTGCATTATTCCAGGGACGGTTGCAGCCTGCCATCCTGACCCCTAATTCCAGTTCTGGTTCGCTCCTCCACAGATGTGACTCCGAGGTGCAGCTGGGGTTCCACTCCCACAGCAGGACTCGAAAGCTCAGTTGTGGGCACTTCCCCCAATGTGTTCCCAACTTCCAGCTGAACTTCCTCTCCCTCCAGATGTGTCTCCTACACGTGGCAGTGACCTCTAGTGCCACCATTCACATGGAACCCTCCCTTCCAAGGGGCAGTACAGCTGCACCCCCCTCAAAGACGATCCATCTCCAGATGTGCTCCCACACTCGGTCATGGGCCCCTCACCCCCAATCCTATTCTCAATACACCTGTGGCTCCCTGCTTCCTGGATGTGTCTCTGATGTGCAGCTGCTCCCCTTCCCCAGGTGTAGCACCTATGAGCCGCCACATCCAGCTGTGGCCTCTGCTTCCTAGAAATGCTCCCATATCCAGAGGTACTGCCCACATCCAGTATTATACTTTCCCTACAGATGTGTACCCCATTCACTTGTGGCCAATTCTCAGAAGTGTCACTAATATTCTTCTGTGTCCACTTCCTGCTCAGGCGCGCTCCCCCAGTCCAGCTGTGGTCCCCTCCTTCCACCTACAAGTATCATCCTCCAGAGGTGCGTAATCGTTCAAGACATGGCCCCATTCCAGATGCTCCCCGCATCCAGCTGCGCTCCCCGACAACCGTGCAGCCCCTCCCAGCTCACTCTCGCAACCCCTCCCAGCTCCGCCGGCCTCAGTCCCTTCCCTCCCGCTGTCCGACCCAGTAGTGCCTCTTCCCTCCCCCAGACGTGCACCCTTCCCGCCCCTCCCCACTCACCTACCCGCCCCGAGGCGGTGTCCACCTCCCACAATGCCCCGCGCCGAGGCCCTCGCTCCCGGGATGCCCCGCGCCGCCTCCCGCCTCTCTTCCCGCCGTGCCTCGCGCAGCGGTTTTTCCCGAATGTCCCTTTTTCTCTGTCAGTCACTCGAGCCATCTGCAACCACATCCACCCGTCCAGAGCGAAAGAGGGCGCGGGCCTTTTCCCAGCGTGCTCTGCGGGAGGGCTCGCTCCACCTCGCCCCCTCTTCCTAGCAGCCCCCCGCCCTGGAAACTACAATTCACAGCGTCCGCCGAGCGGCGGCGGCGCTGACAACCCCCGGGCCCCGCCCCTCGGCTCGGCCCCGCCCCCGGCGGCCGAAGTCTGCGCGCGAATTCCGTGGCGCGAACTTGGGAGCGCAGTCGAGCGTCCCGGAGTTCCTGGTGTGACGCCCCGGGCAGCGGTGTGCGGGGCCGACGCGAGGCAAGTGGAGCTGCCCGCGCGGGACTGAAGGGCTCCGCGCGTGTCGCACGCCCGCGGTCCGCGGCTTTGCCGGGTCTGTCGGCCTCGGCCGAGCGGGCGTGAGGGACGTTGAGGCATCCGGGAGCGCATCCGCCGGAGAGGGCCAGGTAGAAGGTAGACACAGCTGGACGAAGAGGGTTTCACGCGAGGCCTGGCGGGACGGGGCCACCGGGAAGGCGGTGCGCAGGGCCGGGGAAAAGGGGAAGGAGAGGCGGGGTCAGCTTTAAGGGTTGGGCACAGCTGAATGGAGGTGGGGCCAAGGGGAGGTCAGTGGTGAGGTCAGTGGTAAGGTCCGGGTCCAGGCCAAGGCCTTCTAGAAGATGGGGAACCTCCTGGATAGGGAGTGGCCTGGTCTTGTGTGTACCTGGGGAGGGGGCGAAGCCAGGGGAGGGTCTCTGGAGGCTGGTCAACAAGAAGGAGGCCCAGGTCTGGGAGTGGGTGGAGCCATAAGGAGGTTTGCGGGGGTGCGGCCAAGGAAAGGGTAACTGAGAGGTGTGGGCTTGGGGTTGCCCAAGTGGGTAGAGGGAAGGCCAGAGGAGCGTGGAGAGGGAAGAGAGAATGGTCTTGATGTCCTTAGGTGAGGGGGAAGCTTGATGGGTGTGGGGGAGGCACTTGGGGACAGGAGAGGAACATTTGGAAAGGGGAGCTAGCGTGTGAAAACGGGGGTTGGTGAGGGGAAACGGCAGAAAACGGGACTCAAGCCGGCCCTTTTCGGCCTCCATCCCCATTTCAGTGCATTGGAATCGCTGACATTTTATACAACCTGGGAAGGACGCACGGGAGGAAAGGCAGTTCAGTCTAGTCTAAGTAAGACCTTTCCTGAATTCAATCTTGTCTTAGGGTCCACTGGGAGCTTGCTAGGCCTGCAGGTTTTGCTCTCCTACCCCAGAGCTTCTGACTCAGTAGGACAGGGAGTGCGGTGGGGACGCTTAGAGGCCCAGGTGGCATGTCTGGTATCCATTGTTGCCTGGGGCTGGCAGTTTCCCTTTCTTGTCTCAGTTTCCTCAGTTGTCTGTGAGGGATGCTGAGCTGTTTTAAGCCTTAGAAGTTGAGGCAGAGCAGCATAGTTAGGGGAAAGGCATAAAATATTTCACAGAGGTGGGGAATGGCTAGGGGAGCAGGCAGGCTAGGAAAGAGGAGCTCTTATGACCTCGAAGAAAGGAGGACGTGAGCCCCCTGGCCTGGTGCCTGCAAGCAGTTCACCACTGAAGACGCTTCTGCGTCACTCCTTGTCACCTTGGCCTCCAGGTGTTGAAAGATCCTGCTTATGAACCCTCAGTTTTTCAGTAATGTTTTTGCTATCCTTATTTCTAGTAACCAAAGACGTGTGTATGCCAGCGTATTCAGCATTTTTATACATCGAGTGGAGAGAAGAGAGATGTACGCCATTCAGAAAGAACTTACATGAGCTGGAGACAGGGGCTGGGAGAGGGTGAGCGTAGTCAGCTCTGGAACAGGTGCAGTCAGTAGGGCAGAGGGTTCCATTCCTGTGGTTGGCCGTGGGCAGCAGGTCAGAAGAGATCAGGTGTAAAGCACAGGCTCCATGTAGAAAAGAGGCTTCTTGTCTCATCCTCTGACTTGGAACTCCGTCTGCACTAATACATCTCACTGGCAAGTTATTCTGGTCCAAGAAAAAAGGGGAGTTTCTTCTTAAAGAGGAAACTCAGGTTTCTGATTTTGTGGGATCTTTTTTTTCCCCCTGAAAGCAAGAGGTTATATGTTTTGATGTCTGCACAAGCAGTCTTCTCAACAAGTATTTGGATGTCTGTTCCAGAGCAGCTGACGGTACAAGTGGAAAAGGAGCAGAAAGGGACCATTCTGCCGCCAACATGCAGCGAAGTATCATGTAAGAGACCCCACTCCCTTGCTGTCTTAACTCTCCAAGTCGCTGCTTCTTTCTCTCACTCTCTGTCTTCTTAGAAAAACTCAAGTGGGCATTTTCCAGAAGTTGACCAGGATGGAAAATGGCGAGTGGGACATGCAAAACAGGCAGTGTATTCACTAAAACATTTTGGGTGCAGGGTTTGGAAACCCTAACCCGGTGGTGGTTCTCAGTCAGCAGGGGTTTGCTCCCCAGGGAGCATCTGGCAGCGTGTGGAGGTGTTTCTCTTGGTCACAGCTGGGGTGAGAGGGGATCAAGGCCCGAGGTGTTGCTGAACATCCTAGAGGCACAGGACGGCGCTGAAAGCAGAGAGTGGTCCTGTCTGACAGGCCAGTCCTGCGGAGGTTGAGAAGCCCCGTGCTAATGCGAGCTGGCTTCAGGAAGAGAACAAAGGGAATTACTTGGCATGTGTAGTTGAAATCCTCTGAAGTCAATAATTGGATCCAGTAGCCCTGGCTGGTGTGGCTCAGTGGATTGGGTGCCTGCCTGGGAACCAGACGGCCGCCGGTTCAGTTCCTGGTCAGGGCACAAGCCTGGGTTGCGGGCCAGGTCCCCAGTAGGGGGTGCGTGAGAGGCAACCACACAGTGATGTTTCTCTCCCTCTCTTTCTCCCTCCCTTCCCTTCTCTTTAAAAACAAATAAGTGGAATCTTTAAAAAACATTGGATCCAGCTGCCAGAACTCTGCCCTGGACCCTGTCTTCATCCTGCCTGTCTTTGTCTTTCACTCTGCTTTCTTCCATGTTGTGTGGGACATTCTCCTCTGGGCGCCAGCGCCACAGAGTTAGTCTCAGCAGAAAGAGGCAGTCTCCCTCCCTGCTGTTCCAAAGATAGGCTTGTGTTCCAATGGTCCAGCTTATACCCCATGCTGGTCCTTGACCCAGCCGCAGGGATGCAGGGCTCTGACTGGCCAGGCCTGGAGCGTGTGCCCACCCAGGTCATAGGTAAAAGGGCAGGCCCATGCAGATCTCAGGTACCTAGCAGTTTGGGGAGGGGGCATCCCAAGACAGAATGGAGGGCTGTTGTCGGGAGGTGGAAGTGGATTCTAGACAGACCCAGACCTAGATATCCACCCCACTGACCTGCTGACCCGCTGACCCCGGAGATGGTGGCTCATGCAGATCCCAGGCTGCATTTTTCTCATGTGATGAGAAATCTGGAGCCAATCTGTCCCTGGCACGTAATAACTGCTTGGTTACAACTTGTTGAATAAAAATGGGGGTATGTCCATATCTCTCAGGTCGAGTTAGGGCAGAAAAAAGAGCAGAGTGTCGTCTCCTCTGTCTGAGCTTCTGTTTCCTTGTCAAAGGGGGTTGTTTGGCATCCCTTATGTGCTAGGATAGGAACTGGTATCAGAAGCCAGAGAGAAAATGATGGGTCGGAGGGCTTATCAGTGCTGTTCTCATCCCCTTTCCCCACTCCTGTCCTGCTCCAGGTCATTTTTCCAACCCAAGAAAGAGGGCAAAGCAAAGAAGCCAGAGGAGGCGTCCAACAGCGTCAGAGAGACAGAGCCCCCTCCAAAGTACGTAATGGGGCTGGGATGTGGTGAATTTGTTCCTTTGTCAGTCACGACTCTCTTGGCTGCAAGTGTTATAAACTCAGCCCCGAATGTCTCAGGAGTTTGAAGGGAATTTATGACTTCAGTAACTGGGAGGTGCAAAGGTATGCCCAGCTTCAGGCACAGCTGTATCCAGGGTCTCAGAGTTGTCTTCAGGACTCTGCTCTAGGCATCTCAGCTTCATTCTAGAGCAGAATTTCTCCAGGAGGCAGAGAAACTGGCCACTGGCCACTGGCTATATTTCCATGCTAACTCATCTAAGGAGAAGAGAGCAATGTTCTCTCCTTGAGCATCTACCTCACAAGTTCATGGGAAGGGCCCCACTTGGGTCACATGACCACCCTTGCACCCATCAGTTTGCCCCAATATGGACTCAACCCAGATTTTGTTCCCACCCCCAGTTTGGGACCCTGCACAAGTAACCTCACTTCCCGTGTCCCAGTTTCCCGGTGTGTAACGGTATCACAATCTCTATCGGGCTTTCTATGTGGGTTCAGTGACTTAACGCCTGTGCAGCTGGTAGAACAGTGCTCAGTTCATTCATTTACTGGCTGGGCGAGTGGTAATAATGAAGTCGTACTTTTTCCCAACACTCCCAGTCTTCAGATCTGCCCCTCTGTGTGTACATTGCTATGTATGTGCTGTATGTACATATGTAGTTTTCTGTGATACATTTTCATTTTTTAAAAAAATATCATGCTGTGTATATTGTTCCTCAACTTGCTTTCTTTAGCAACATTATGACTCAGAGATTTCCATTTGCCATCACAGCGGACTGTCTTATCCTTTTTGCCCCCTGCCTGGTGCTTCGTTTTATTAGCATTCTCCTAGTGGTGGATGTTGAGGTTGTCCCCAAATCGCGGCTGAGCCAGCCCGTGCTGCGGCAGTCTCCATGTGTGTCCCCCGTGCTCGGGTATACATTCCTCGTCTAGCGTGGGTTCCCTGTGTAGAACTACACGCAGTGATTGTTAATGTGTCCGCCCAGAGATGTCGGTAAAGTGAAAATTTTGAAGTCTTTCCAGTATTCACTGTCCAGAGGAACTACGTTTACCCGTTTCAGGTGTGTCCTTTCCAACACGCCTGCAAACACATACGCACCTAACACGTGATAGGTGCTGCATAAATGTGTTGTCAGGCGAGTGTTCCCCATACTCATGTGCTGTACCAGCGGGGCTGTCACTTTGGCCGCTGTTCTGTCCCAGGGAGCCAGCATAGGCCTTGTGTGTACCAGATCCTGAGAAACACACGCCTTTGTTTTTAAATAACAGAAGCTAGATTATTACATATGCAAGTTGCAGATACAAATTGGCAAACATATTTTTATATCCATGGACTCATACATATTCATTTCACTAAATGTTCACTAAATACCTGTTGAGTATTTCCTATGTGTCAGGCACTGTTCCAGGTCCTGTGGTTTTAGCCGTCAATAAAATCAATTGCACTTCCTCATAGTGTTGATTACCTGCTTTTTTCCTCACCAAAAATGTCTTTTAAAGCCCTTTTCACAATGCTTTGTATCCACCCACTTCATTCTTTTCGATGATGCTCCATAAAGTGAGTGCCGTCACCGGCCTCCCTGGGGACATGTCTGTCTGCATGCGAATTGGTCCCATCGGCCGGATCCCGAGCTCAGGGAGTACAGGCACCTGTCAGAACCAGCTCCTTAAACCATGTCCACACTGCACTGTATTTTGATGGCCTCTGCCTGGGTCCTTTACCAGGAGCTCCTCAGAGCGGTGTTGGGAGTGTGTGGGCTGCATGGGACAGGAAGGCAGCTCTGTACCAGTAGGTTGTCCTGGGACCTGGGTTTTTGTAACAGAACGTGAGGGCAAGCAGTGGATCCTATTGGTCAGAACTCTTTACTGACCATGCCTAGCAGCAGGGGAGGCTGGGAAATGTAGTCCCTAGTTGAGGGGCCATGTACCTAGCCACAACTCAGGAGCTTGGAAGACTAAAAGAAAGGGTTTCCAGATGGACATTGGAGCCCCGTGTCTGTGCTGAGTAGGGGCTCCACTTGCTCCCAGCATCACCCGTCCCAGCATGGACACACAGGTGCGCTCAGGAGGCCCCTGGATAATGTTCACTGAATGCATGTGAGGAAAGGAAGGAAATAATACACAGTTAAGGGGCTGGAGTGTTTGGCCGAAGCCCTCTGCCCGCTAGAACACCCCATCTCCCCCCCCCCCCGCCCCCCGGCCAGGGTGGCACTGAAGGAGCGGAACAGAGTGGTGCTGGAGAGCGAGTCCCCAGTGAAGAGGCCGGGCAGGAGGGCAGCCCGGGTCCTGTGCAGCGACGGGGAGGAGGAGGACGAAGCCATCACGCCCCCCAAAGGCCAGGTAGGGCCCCATCAGCCCACCCATCTTTACGGAAAGAAACCGTAATTCCCATTAGGCTTTGGAACCGAGTGCAGCTGGGGGGACTCAGGAAACATGCCCCAGAGGCGGAAGCCTTTCGTGGTGTGCCTTGGGGCAGTCGGGCAGGTCTGCGTGGTCCTGACTCCACCTCAGTGCCCGGACCTGCAGCCCACAGTGGCACCGGCCTGCCAGGGCGGCGTGGAGATGATGGGCGTCAGCGCACGGGCAGGTCACGCCTGATGCAAAGGAAGGGCTCAGAGATGCTCCAGTCTCTGTTGTTGTCAGACAGCATGTCATCGGCCCCGCCCCCAGGGCTCAGTCCCTTCTCTTGTGTGGAAGTCACTTAGTGCCTGCATGTTGTCCTGAGGTGACATCCAACGCGCAGTGTTTCTCTGTCGGTGGTGAAGTCAGACCCGGTCTCCCTCCTGCTCGAAGCCCCGGTGTTGGCAGCTCAGGCCAATGCTGGTCCTTACTGGGACAAGGCCCTTGGGGAGCCCCCCTCCCCCCTCTCCCCTAGCTCTTCCCCCAGGTCACACTCAGGGCCCAGTCAGCCCCTCACTTTCTTCAGGGCTTTGCGCAACTGTCACCCCAATGAAACCTCTCCTGATCACTTGTGTTTGTGTCCCACTTGCTGCCATAACGATGCACCACAGACAGAAGTTAAAAATCACAGAAGTGTATTAGGTCACAGCTCCAGTCTCCCGGGACTGAAATCCAGGTGTGGGCAGGGCTGTGTTTCTGGGGCTTGAGGGGAGATTCCGTTTCCTGCCTTTTCCACCTTCTCGCAGTTTGCAGAGAGAGCAGCTCCGCCTTTCCTCTGTGGTCACACCTCTGTTCTGCCTCCCTCTTCCACCTCTTAGCCCCTCTGGTTGCCTGGGGCCCATCCGGGTAATCCAGGACCGCCTCCCTGTTTTAAGGGCGGCTGATTAGCAACCTTAATTCCCCTGGAGCCCGACTGCCCTTGGCTGTGGGATCAAACATTCATAGATCCTGGGCAGGAGGACAGGGGCATCCGTAGGAGCTTGAACTTGGCCGTGGGGCTGCCAGGGAGTGGAAGAAAGGTTTTGAGTGGGAGAGGGACAGCGTTTGAAACATCCTTTTGGGGGTGTGTGTCCTTCAGGGTCCAAATAGGAGACGGAAATCACGTGACTGACTTGGAGAGAGAGAGGGAGTTTGATGTAAGGAATTGTCAACTAGGTCACACTTATTAACTAGGTGTGAAAAGAGAATTGTGAGTAAGTAAGTCATCGCTGAGGTGGCCACTGCAGGGTGCAGCTCCTGCCCCTCGGGCTGTGGAGCTAAAATTCAGACCTTCCAGGTGGAGATGCTGGCGGGTGGGTGCTGGGGCCTTGGAGTTTGGAAGAGGTGCCCTGTGGGCCTGGGGCTCAGATCTTCCAGGAAGAGGCACTGGGCAGAGGCAGCCGGTGTCTTCGGGACACCATGTGTCAGGCCCAGCAAGCACTGCAATGACTGGGAGCTGGGTCCAGCTCACGCAGTCCCCTTGGGCCCCTGCACTGACATTACCGACACAGTGCGGGAAAGGCCCTGGCAGAAGCCCAGCATCGCAAGGGAGAGCGGGTGGGAGCAGAAGGCAGTTATTGGTTACTGCCACAGGGCCCTGCAAGAAGATGAGTTAGTAGTTGAAACCCAGGCATGGATAACAGTGGCTTAAGCAAGGTAGGAATCTCTCTCTCTAATGAGCACGCAAGGCCCAGGTTTACTGTGGCAAACTCATAGCATGAGAGTGAGGCTGCTTCCCTACTGTTACCTGCTATGCCTGGACGCTCTCATCCGAGTGAGTGTCCACACAGGGAGGAAGAGGACACTGCACTTTCCACCAAGGGAATCCTGCTAGAGCCAAGGGAAGTGTCTATTACTTCCCTCTACATCATGTTCGGCAGAACTGAGGGGGGAACTGAGGGGAGCACAGCCACACGAGCTGCAGAGGAGGCTGGGAAGTGTAGTCTTTAGGGGGCCATCATATGCCCAGCTAAAAATCAAAGATTCTGTTGCTTTGGAAGAAAGAGAGTTATTACTGGTGTCCGTGTCGGGGAGAGTCTGGGACCCTGACCTACACGGAGGGCGGAGTAATGGCCCCAGTAAGAGAGACCGCAGCTGGAGTTGGGGCTAGGACCAGGGGCATGGAGCGGTGAGGAGGCACAGAGAGGGTGGGAATTCCTCTCTGCTCTCAGCTGCCAGGAAACGAGAGAGCTGGGTGCTCCCTGCCCCTTAATATAATCGCTCTTTCTTCCCTTGCAGAAGCCTGCCCCCGACTCCCCACCAGCCTCCCCACCCAGTCCTGTCGTGGCTCCGGAGAGCAGCCCTTCCCTCTCCAGCACGTCTCCAGCGCGCATCTCCCTGTTGGGCATCCCGAAGCGCCGCACAGGTGCGGACACACAGGCCCCGTCCTTATGGCTGCCTGTCCCTGTCCCCACTCGGATCTCTGCACCGGGTGGCCGTCCTCCTGGCAGCTCTGGTCTTAGCGTGTGGTTAAGAGCAGAGCTCCACCATGCACTGGCTGTGTGACTTGGGGCAGGTGACGTAATTCACCTGCTTTTCCCCTCTTTTCAATGTGGGTGCTAGAAAGTCTAAGATGAGGTGGGTGGCCCGCCATGTATTCCCATTGGGTGGTGTGGCATGAGAAATGACCGTGGTCTTGAGGGCGCTGTGGGAGCACAGAGCGGAGCCAGCCCAGAGCCGGAGACCTGGAGGACAGGTCAGGGTTCCCTGAGCTGAGGAAGGGCAGCAGGAAGTGTTGTAGCCAAAGCGGCCGTGCGGAGGCCACGAGGTGCAGCGGCCTGGTGCGTCTGCAGAGCCCACACAGTTCAGCGTTTCTGGAGAAGACAGTGCAGTTTGCAGAGCAGGGAGACTGAGGATGTGTGGGGGGAGATGAGCTAGGGAGGAGAGCAGGGGCTGGCTCCCAGAGGATGCGGGAGAGGGAGGCACAGAGAGACTGAGGGACCTGCTCGTGGTCACACAGCCAGGAGGCAGCAGAGCCCGAAGGACAAGGCCTGCGCTGGGGCAGCAGCTGTGGGCAGGAGGAGAAAGGAGGGAACCCAGAGCCTTTTCAGGGGCCCCTTCATGGTGGGTAGAGGGGCGGGTGAGGTGCTGAGCTCATTGGGGCCGGGGCAGATGGGCTGGCGAGGCAGCTACGCCTCGGTCTTTGCCTTCCCAGCTCGGAAGCAGCTTTCTAAACGGACGATTCAGGATGTCCTAGAGGAGCACAACAGGGACAAGGACCGAGAGACCAAGAGGAAGAGGGAGGAAGAAGGTGAGGCACCGTGTGTGTGTGTGTGTGTGTGTGTGTGTGTGGTGTGGAATCCGGAAGGGTGGGGCCTGTCCGGGAGGACAGGTGTTGGGACCCCACTGACTGAGGCCTGCGTCCGTGACTCTAAATGCACCTGCCAGAACCCCCACAGCACCTGGGGGTTTTTATTAGGAGAGCATTGGAGAGACAGTCGTTTGTCTCAGTTTAGTTTTCCATTTGTATCCATACTTTTTGGAAATACATTTCTCTAAAAGGTTTCTTTTATAAGTTTTGCCGGGAAGCAGAGGCTCCCATACTTCCACAGCGCCTCAGCATCTCAGTCAGTTTTCCAGCTTTCTGTGGTGCCCCTGGGCCGGTTCCGCACCAGTTCCGATTATCAACTAGTGACGTCCAAACAACTATTTATGTTCTAGGAGCTTGGGCCCTTGAGGAAAGTAATGCACACATGGAAAGGAAAAGTGATACTGTTATTTGCTCCTGAAATAATGACCATGACCTACTAATAGGACGTCTCCGGGACGCTGCACCGTCTCTCAGACGAGTCCAGTCGCAGACTGCTGCCCGAATTTCCAGTGTCCTGCCCCACACTGGGGTCTGTGCAGTACTTGATTTCTGTCCCAGCGGCCAGTGCAAGTCTCGCTTCACAGAAATATACCGAATTTTTGGGACCCTAAGACACACCTAGGTTTTAGAGGAGGAAAATAGGGAAAAAATTTTGAAGCAAAAAATGTGGTAAAATATTTAATAACATAAATAACATAGTCTCCCCCCACAGCGAGCCAGGTAAGCTACATTCGGGCTATAAGACGCACCCCCCTTTCCTCCCAAATTGGGGGGGTGCATCTTAACGTCTGAAAAATACGGTAACCTCAGAAACTGCAAGGAATGTGACCCCATACCACAAACTAAAATACTCGACCTAGTAGCTTATACAGTATTGAGCTCATGTCACCTGCATTTTGGTGACACGTGGGAGGTACAGCCGTAAAGGTCTTCATTAACTCATCTTTCCGGGAAAGATTTGTATTTGGTCGAGATTTCTTTGGCAATTTTTTTGTCAGTAACAAAGTTTACTATAAAATGTCAGTGTCGAGGGGTGTGGAGGTGGGAGGCTTCTTTCTACGAAGATAAATTTTTCCCAAGTTAGTTTATGCAATTTTTATTGCTAACCTGGAAGTATAATTTTTTCCAGTTAGTTTTAAAAATTGTTACTATAATCTATAACACATTATTGTATACAACTCTAATTCTGTGGTAAATAATTCAAAACTAAAAGCTTATAAGCAGAGACTGGCCTTGGTTGACTGCACCGGTCGGTGAACTGTGGGGACGGGTTCCCTCCCAGGCCCCATCTGCTGTCAGTTTGCAGACGCACCTGATTGGCTCAGAAAAGCACACAGGGGCAGAGTGTCTTGGGAGTAGAAAGGTCCGTGGAGGTCAAAGTGATTTTTTGCTTCTCTGTGTGTTGTCAGAGGCAGAGACCCCAACAGGAAGCCTCCCGGAGCCGGAAGGGGCCAAAGAGAAGGAAGCAGACAAGGGGGTCCCGCCGCGGACTCCCTCTGAGCCCCAGGACACCTACGGTGAGTTTCGAGTCCTCTCCCCCTGCTGCCCCTTCTCCGGTTTGGGGGTCAGGTGTCTGGACGACAATTCATGGAAATGAAACGTAGATTCTCAAATGCGCTGTTTAAGTGTGAATTCTGGGGAATTCTAGGTTTTGTTATTGTTATTTTTCTGCATGCATGTGAGAAAAAAGAAAAAAGCAAAGAGCCAGTTATTTTCCAACAAAATACATCTTCCATAAATCCTAGGTGCCAAGTATAACTGACTGAGCAACAAGTTTTTAAGTTAGACCACCAGCCCGAGTTGTGGGACTTCAGAGGTTGGCATTGCCCTCGAGCCACAGAACTGGCCCTGGCGTCTGCAGGCTGTGGGGCTCCTGTGACAGGAGCAGTGCCGTGGGGCCTTCACAGGCTGCAGCTCGGGCTGCGTGGTGTTCTGCACCTGCTGAAGCGGGGACGTTTTCTTCTCCTCATCTGAGGTTTCCTTTCACCGCTTTCCTAAGCCTCCGGTTTCGGGCCAAATGCTGGAGTTGCATGACTTGGCACTGACAAAAATGCATCAGTCTCAGCACTGCCGGGTAGAGGAAAAGGGCAGAGCTGGCTAGGTTTTCCCTTTACAGGGTCAGAGTAACCTCATGGTTAAAAAGTAAAAAGGCTCAGGGTGGGCAGAGCATGCCTCGTCACTGTCTGACCTCTCCCACGTTAGACGCAGAGGCCCCGCCGGAGAGCAGTTCCAGGCAGGCCCAAGAGGAGGACCCGGCGAAGCCGCCCCCCAGAGCTCCCAAAACGCTCAGCAGTTTCTTCAGTGAGTTTCTCCTCCAGTCTCCGCTCCCCTGGGCAGCGCAGGGAGGACGCGGGTGGGGCTGTCTTCCATGAGAGCTGCAAATCTATTGGCCTTCCTGCGAGTTAGAAAGTCTAATTCACCTCCCCTGGCTTCCTCCACAGCTCCCCGGAAGCCAGCAATCAAGAAGGAAGTAAAGGAAGCGGGGCCTGGCACCCCAAGAAAGGAGGAGCCCCAGGGGTGAGTCAGTGCCTCCTGCTGCCGATAGAGAGCACAGTGGGCTGGAGAGAGTCGTGCAGTGAGCCCCCAATCTCCTGGACCATGTGCTAGGCTTCCAAAACAGGAGACGGATAATCACAAAAAGTCTTCAGCTTTAATTATATGAACAAAAAGTGTTTGGGGGTTCTTAATGTCAGTTTTGCGCTCCAGCTGAGCCCTTCTCAGCGACACGAGATGGCGTTGTGCCAGCATGTGGTTGCACAGTGAGACCGGTCCCCCCCTTTTCTGGGGTGCTTACTGTGTCTGTGCAGCGCCAAAGCCTTCTCTCATCTCCACAGGAGTCCCACGGAGGAAGCGGGTGTTTTAGCCATTTTGCAGGTGTTGTTTGGAACGCTTAGTCTGGAGAGGTTAGGTCAGCTTCTTGGAGTTGAGTCCCATAGGGAGGTGGTGGCGAGGCCATGCCCGTGACAAATGGGGCCGTATCCATGACAGAAAGTCAGCATCTTGGTAAATGGCCCCAGGTGCTGGGCAGCATGCCCCGAGGCACCACTGCGTGCAGGTTCTGTTGGCTCCCATCTCCCCGCTGAGGGAAGTGAGGCATGGTGGCAGGACCACAGGGGAGCGGTGGGAAGTCCCAGCTGCACCTTTGCCTACTGTGTGGCCTCAGGGGTGACTTAGCCTTTCTGTGTCGGTCTCCTGAGGGTTGGAAGCATTTAGACTAGGGCTCGGCTCTGGCCAAGCTCAGAAAGTTTGTAGCTGCTGCTGTTATTACTGTTATTGTTATTGACTTCAGTGCCTTGCCTAGGGTGCAGACAGGGAGTGTGACAGAGTGGGCTGTGAACCAGGCAGCCTGGCTGTGGAATTTCTTACCCAGCGTGCTTTGCTGCCTCTTGTTGTAATAACAACAGAAGCAACCAGAACAGCTACCGCTCATTAAACACTGAGTTTGCATGACTCCCCGAGCGTAGCCTCATGCCTGTTCCGTCCTGCTCAGCCCTCCATGACCCTGTCTGCACAAGGACCGGCTGAAAAGCTGAAGGAGTCCCGAGTCCTTTGCACCCTTCAGTCCCCAGTTTTGTACAGATATGGACCTGAGGCTGCCAGTCAGCGTTGTCTTTAAAATGCCCCCCACACGATGCACCGAGGAATGGGAACCCTGACGACGTCCTGTCACTGTTGGACTCTCGGTGGCTTCATTGCACGGATGGAGACACCTCGGTCTGGGGACGGGGACAGGCTGGCACAGCGGGTCGGTGATGTGGCAGGGGTTTGAGCCTTGGGGGGTCTGACTGCAGTCCGTGCTGTGGCGGCTCTGGCAGGGTCAGTGTGAAGCTTTGATGCTGTGGAGGTTCAGAGCCATTTCCGGGGTCCTGCCACTTCCTAGCCGTCTGTGCCCCAGTTCCCTGCTGTGGAAACGCAGCAGCGCCCACCTGCCGGGCCGACTGCTGACAGCTGTAGCACTCGCAGCCCGGTGCCTGGCACTGTTTGGCACTCGGGGACCTCGTGCTGTCCTCTCGGAGTCGGTGCTGGGTGCTGGTTGAGAGGCCCAGGACTGTCTGGGCCTCTCCAAGCAGACTCCAAAACACATTCAGGTCCCACTGCTCCACCAGAACCACGCCGGCCCCTTTCCTGCCCCTGGTCACATTGGCCGTGTCTCCACCTCAGGGCCTTTGCACCTGCCAGTGCTCTGCTTGGAATGCTCTTTTCCCGGGACGCACTCCACTCACCCCTCCTGCCAATCTGCCCCAGGGTCTCCCCTCACCCCTTCCCCAGTCACCCCCCATCCTGCTCACTCTCTCTACTTGGTTTCAGTTTCTTTTCTGAAATACTTTTTTTTATATCTAAAATTATCTGTTTATATGTTTCCCTCCCCAGACTCTCCCACTCGGATGTGAGCTCCAGGTTAGCAAACTTTATTTCCATTTACGCCTGGGCCTAGAACAGTGCCTGGCCCTTAGCAGCTGCATGGTACACGTTTGCTAGAGGGAGGGTTCCCTGGGACCCGGCCGCGCACCCAGTCTGCTCTCCCTTCTGCCCCCACAGCCCGCCAGACCCAGGCAGCTACAACCCTGCCAAGAACGGCTACCACCCCATGCATGACGCCTGCTGGAAGCAGGGCCAGAAGTGAGGCCTGCCCCTCCCCACACAGCCCTGTCACTGAGGGAGGCCCACCTGGGAGCCTCAGTTGGATGACGCTGTCAAGTGTCTCTGTTTTGGGGACAGAGAGAAAACCTGGGGGCCAGCGGGAGTACGGGTGGGTGTGCATCCGGGCATCAGCACGGCTGCCCCAGGGCGGCTGGGGTAGTAGGCGGGTGGAGGGCTGGTGTGCATTATCTGTGCCGCTCTGTCTGCTTTCCTTCCCCAGGGTCCCTTATCTGGCTGTGGCCCGGACCTTCGAGAAGATCGAGGAGGTTTCTGCTCGGTAATTGATCAGGTGGCCTGGCCGGGCCGGGGGGGTGGGGAGTGCTGTCCGCCTCTGTCCCATGCCTGGCAGCTGCTCCCCTTCTGCAGGCTCCGGATGGTGGAGACGCTGAGCAATTTGCTTCGCTCCGTGGTGGCCCTGTCACCTCCAGACCTCCTCCCCATCCTCTACCTCAGTCTCAACTGCCTCGGGCCACCCCAGCAGGGCCTAGAGCTTGGCGTCGGGGATGGTGTCCTTCTCAAGGCGGTGGCCCAAGCCACAGGTAAGGAGGGGCTACGGTGGAAGTTCCAGCAGGAGGGGAGCTTGGAGAAAGCGGTGAGGTGGGGGGGTCTGAGGTGATGGAGAGGGACTTGGAAGAGAGACAAGCCAGTGAGGGAAGGGGGCCTGGTGGACGAGCGGCTGGGGTATGGGCGGGCGGGGTCCAGGTGAGGGGGCACCGGGCCTGCACTGAGGCGGGCCCTGGACATGGAGAGGAGGGGCTGGGGGCAGATGCCGCAGACAGAGTGCCAGATCTGGGGGCAGGGCTCAGGGAGAGTGGAGGTCCTAAGGGACTGAGCAGCAGAGCCAGGAGGGGAGATGAGGAAAGAGAGGGGTGTGTGTGGAGCCAGGGGCATGCAGGGGCTGAACCCCAGTGCTTATGGAGAGGCTGGTGATGTGTTGGGGGGGCTGGCCTGCTCCTGCCATGGGCAGCCAGTGCTGGGTGTTTATTGTGAGGGAAGGACCATGAGTAGTTGAGAGGCAGGGGCAGCTCCGAGCCTGTGTGAAGGAGGGAAGGGAAACTCGGGGTCCAAGGAGGAGGCTGGGTTGCAGGGAGCAGAAGCGAGGGCAGGAGTACGGAGAGAGGGGGCAAGAGGGACCCACTGGGCTCTGGGGGTCGGGGCATCGTGCTTGAAGACTTGGTGGATCGTGGGACCACCACCCGGACAGGACACAGGGGAGGGGCAGGCCCATTCGGGGGAAGTGCGTCGCTTCCGCCTGTGCCTGTGTCTGCGGGCCTCCCGGAAGTGGTGATCCCTGCCCCCAGCACGCTAGCACTCAGCTCAGGCATCCCCTCGAGACCCGAGGCCTGCCAGCCGCAAGGTTGTTGAGAGCGGGTCAGTGTAATGCTGTCACCGTGGACAGTGCACATCTGCACATCACACGTACCTGAAGGTTCGCACTCGGTGCCGCCCCATTTGTGCGGTTCCACGAACAGGCTCAAGGCCTGACCGCTTGCGTCTGGCACGGCAGCCAAAGATGGAATCCCGGTCCTCTACCACGAGTTCCGTTCCCTCGCTCCCTTGTGTGAGTTAGCATTAGGGCCTGTACTGCAGTGAGAGTGGCAGTAGGTTATGTCACCTCTGGTTTCTTTTCAGGGTAGGAAAGAGTGACACTGAGCACCTTAGCACTAAGGACGGAGCACAGGAGGGCTGGGTGGCCGCAGCCCATGGCGCTGCTGGGCAGCTGCCTACCCTCAGCCTCTCACATTGCGGGGAGGAGGACCGGGTGGTTCCTATGGCATGAGCACTGCTGGTCACAGCCGTCGTGACAACTCGAGTCTCCATTTTCCCAGCCCCCAGCTTTCAGAGCGAGGGGTGCCTGTGGGGCCCAGTCTGGACGAGTCAGGCCAGGACATGTCCAGTGTGTTTAAATGGGTGACTTCAAAAAGTTAAGAGTAGGGATGGGTAGAAATGGGAGGGAGGAGGGGAGGGCTGGGTGGGTGGATTGGGATGGGAGTAAAAGATAGAAAATTGTACTGCAACAACAATTAAAATAAAGAAAAAGTTAAGAGTAACAATTAAAGAAGCGAAGGCCTATTCGTCCCTGCTGGAGGGTGTTCGCGCCCAACCAGGGGCAGGCGAAGGGTGTCTGGGCCACCATCTCTGTCTGTACTCACTCGCTGCTGATCTCCTCCTACCCCGTGGCTTTGGGTCCCACGTGCACCCGGACACCGGGCGTCTCCCCTAGTGCAGACGCGTTCATCCAGCTGCTGGCCTTGCCCCTGTGACCGCCTAAGAGGCCCGTTACCCTGGTGCAGTGGGAGACCGATTTTAATGAGCCGTTTCAACAAGTGGGTGGGCATTAGGGGTGGCGCGGTCCAGGGACTTGTGACAGGTTCACGTGGCCAGAGAAAGTGCGTCCAGGCTGCCAGAGAGAGTGGACGCAGCCCCACACGCCTTACCTGCTCCTCGCCCTCTGTCCCCCAAGGTCGGCAGCTCGAGTCCGTGCGGGCCGAGGCGGCCGAGAAGGGCGATGTGGGGCTGGTGGCTGAGAGCAGCCGCAGCACCCAGAGGCTCATGCTGCCCCCACCTGCCCTCACCGCCGCTGGGGTCTTCGCCAGGTTCCGAGACATCGCCCGGCTCACTGGCAGCGCTGTAAGTGGGGCAGGGGGCTCGTCCCAGGACCCCAGGCCCTCTGCTCTTCACCTTGGGGTCCCGAGGCTGTGCCTGCAGCATGCCGGCTGCTGGTTAGACTACTGGGGGCTGGGTCGCTTCAGTTCTACGAGGGGCAGAGCTGCCTTTCCTTCTCCCCACTTGAGACTGTGGGGACCTCCTCTTGATGTTCAGGCATTCCACCCAGTGCCTGTTGTGGGACGGGACTCTAGAATTATTTGCTGAGTAAAGCTAGGGAGGGAGGCAGGAAGGCAGGCAGGCCCTGTCTGCTGAGCATGGGGCTGGGGGGCTGGGAAGTGGGGTGCAGTGGGGGGCAGGCATTCCAAGGGCTGCAGCTTCCCAGGCAACTGGGTGGCCGGGAGGAGGTGTCCCCACCCTTCACCCTCGGGCCCTGACTGCGCTTCCCCCACCTCGTCAGTCCACAGCCAAGAAGATAGACATCATCAAAGGCCTCTTTGTGGCCTGCCGCCACTCAGAAGCCCGGTTCATCGCCAGGTGAGTGCATGGGCCTGGAAGGCGGGGAGAGCGGGGAGCGGGCGGGAAAGGCACCTGGGACCATGGCTAATGCCTGGAACCCCTTAGGTGAGGGCAGCACAGCAAGGGGCCAGGCCCTGTGGGTGGGATGGGGTCATAGGTCTCCTTCACGGAGACTCCTCCCCTTGGTAGTCCTGCTGGGGGAGGGGTCCCGAGCTCCTGCGTGAAGGGTGCTGTGATTGATTGGTGAGGCCTGCCTTGGCCTGAGCCCGGCACTGCAGCATGGTGCCCCGTGGTTACCATGACAGTGAAAACACCACCATGGACATCCTGGAGCACTTCGGGGGTACCCTGCCCCAGGCCACGGGCTTCACCCCATCAGTGCTGCCCACAGCTCTGCGAGGCTGGCCGTGTTGTCCTCGTCCAGTTTACAGATGGAGTGGGGGGGGCCCAGGGGGGTCGAAACTCCCACTTGAGGTCGCTGGCTCAGAGACCACCTGTGCCCGTGATAGGTCCCTGACCATCACACCCTTGGGCACCACTGGGGTGGGCTGTGTCCTGGCTCCAGGCTGGCCCTGCCCTGCTGCCCCCTCCCCCAGCCTCACCACTGTCTCAGGTGAAACGAGAGGTGAAGATACCTGCGGGCACATCATTCCGCTCCCCAGAAGTGCTGGTGGTTGTGATTGTTACTGGCTGGCCTCAGTTTCCTTAGCTGTTAGGTGGGGCTGGGTGATGTGTTGGGCCCCTCTGGCTCCGAAGGCTGTTCTGGTTTTGAGGAGAGTACCCCTGAAGGGTGGAGGCGGGGAGCCTGGAGGGGGCAGAGAGGGCGCGGCTGCATAGGCGTGGACAAGCCCACCACCCTCGCCTGCTCTCTCCCCAGAGCCCTGAGTGGACAGCTGCGCCTCGGGCTGGCAGAGCAGTCGGTGCTGGCTGCCCTTGCCCAGGCCATGAGCCTCACGCCCCCAGGCCAAGGTGAGCCCCACAGGGTCCCCATGCCTGCCCCTCAGTTAACCCAGGCTTCCCTTCTCTTCTCGGAAGCCCACGCACCCCTTCCCCAGGTGGCTCTGCCTCTTGCTGCCACTCCTGACACCTTCCCTGAGGAAAGGGTCCCCAGTGCCCAGTGTGCATGCCTTGTCTGCGCACAGCCCACTGTGGGCCCTGGGGCGGCTGAGGGGGTCGGGCTGTCCCACAGCCTCTTCTGGGTCTTGTCATAGAATTCCCCCCGGCCGTGGTGGATGCTGGGAAGGGCAAGACCGCAGAGGCCAGAAAGGCATGGCTGGAGGAGCAGGGCATGATCCTGAAGCAGACGTTCTGGTGAGATCCGCGGGCCATGGTCAGGGGGAGCCGGGAGAGCTAGAGGGTCCAGGGTGACGTCGGGTAGTATGCAGGGCATGGGGTTCCGGGTGCTGTGGGAGGGGCTGGCAGCTGACAAGCCTCAGTGCCCACCGTGGGGCTGGTGACAGCACAAGGTGGTGATCTGGACCAGACTGGCTCGGGGCACAAGGACAGTGACGAAGGGCGGGTAGGTGGCAGACAGGAACGGGTTGGTGTCGTGCGGGTGTGGAGAGAACAGCAGACAGGGCTGCCCGTGGGGAAAGGCTGTGGAGAGGAACTGGTGGCTGAGGTACAGTGAGGGTTCAGGGCTTCTGTGGAGCGACAGAGAGGGCTCCAGGGAGAACCATGCGGAGAGACCCGGCCTGCAGCCAGCCTAGGGCTGGCCCCAGGCAGCCGGGCACTGCAGAGCCCAGGCAGGGGTCACAGGCCCGCCAGGACCAGTTACGTCAGCACCTCAGGGAGGTGGAGCCTAGCCTGGAAGAAAAGCTTTTCCTTTTTCTACATCCTTGGTTGCTTCTCACATGTAGCCCCGGTGATAGTCACTGGCCTCAAGGTGACAAATGAGGGGTGACAGCAGCTCAGACCAAGGGGGATCGAGTCAGGGATGGGCAGTGACGCAGAGGAAGGACCAGGACAGAGATGGCAGAGGCGGAGTGGCAGGAGGAGTCAGGGATACGTGGGAGCTGACCCAGGGGCCAGGCGGCAGGCGGGCAGGATGGATGTGGCTGCCAGAGAGCAGTTTTCTGGCTGTCCAATGCGTGGGCCCTGGGGGACGCCTCTTCCTCCTCCCCCCGCCCCCAGCGAGGTGCCCGACCTGGACCGCATCGTCCCGGTGCTGCTGGAGCACGGCCTGGAGCGGCTGCCGGAGCACTGCCGGCTGAGTCCAGGTACAGGCCGCCCCTGGGCCCCTTGAAGGGCAGGCCACGGCCTCACCCTGTGCACAGCTGGCTCAGGGGCCATGGGTGCCGGGGCTGGCCCTCCTTCAGGTCCCCTTCCTCCTCCTGGCCTTGGCTTGCACCCCACCTAGGCACCCCCTCGGAACCTGCCACATCTCTGCCACCAAGCTGGGGTCTTGTTCCCCGGCACTCAGACCCACCCCTTTCCTCCTTGGAGCCCCCCCTGTGCCAGATCTGGCACGATGCCCCGTGGGCAGTAGGGAGGGCCCTCGGCTGTGCCCCACGGATCCCCCAGCGCCCCAGGTTTCTTCTGTCCTGTCACTTTGTCACCCCAAGGCTGTAGCCCCAAGTGATTACGGATTGCTCACATCTAGATTTCGAGCTGAGGGGAAGTCAGAGGGAGAGCCGGATCCCCTGGGAGGGTGGGCCTGGTCCCTCCCCACATCGCCTGTGTGTGCAGTTAGCAGTCTGCACAGTCCGTGGTTCCCTAACGCCCCCCCTCCCCTCCCCCCAGGGGTCCCCCTGAAACCGATGTTGGCCCACCCCACCCGGGGCGTCAGTGAGGTCCTGAAACGCTTTGAGGAGGCCGCCTTCACCTGCGAGTACAAATACGATGGGCAGAGGGCACAGGTATGGGGGCCCCGCGTCCCTTCAGCAGAAAGGACGGGCCCAGAGAAGCAGGCCTGTGGAGACAGTCACTCCAGCCCAGCCCCGGCCCCTGCGGACTGCCCGTCTGCCTGGCACATCTCTCGGGGCTCAGCTCCCACCTCTGCGAGGGCTGTGAGGGTGGCACCTCACTGGCTTATCTGAAAATCTGTTCTATGTGGTCAAGTCATTGAAACTCCTGACCTGCAGCAGTGGGAGCTGGAGAACGGTCAACCGGGCTGGGGCCCTGCTGTGTGTGTGTTCAGGGTAGCAGCACCCGCATCACCGCTGGTGCAGGGACCCACGCGTGGGGCCCGTGACCCGGCGCCTCAGACATCCTGTCAGGTCAGTGGGGAGCCCGTGTGGCCCTGCTGTCCTGTGCATTGTCGGGGCATGGATGGCCTCCATGGCCCGGACACCGTGTCACAGCTGGACCCTCAAAGTGCAGTGCCGAGAAAACAATCAGAAACAAACGACTTACAATAGTGGCAGTTACTTCGAGTATATTTACATACGTGTTTTAAGTTGTGCGTTTGTAATACCCCACATCCTTATTTCTTGCGAAAACACGTGTGTGAGATGGCACAGGCGTGGCTCTGCACTGCAGCCAGACTGTGGTGAAGTAAACACGTTAACAGTAGAGCCGGGGATGCCGTGCACAGCGTAGCAAATCAGCACATCAACACGCATGTGCATACCGCAGACCAACACACATGTACCCAGCAGGACCCTTGTGCTGACAGGAGAGGGAGGAGGGGCTGGGGCAACGAGGAGAGAGGTAGCGGGGTGGGAGGTGCTGTTCAGAAGGAAGTGATCTGCTCAGCTCTCTGAACCAGATTGTCCTCCAGAGCTTCTGGAACCTTCTGCCAGTGAAAGTGGGGTCAGAAGAGAAAGCAAGGGCTTCCTGAGGTGGACTGGGCTCTGACTCTCTCCCCCACTCCTGCCCCCTCCCTCCCCCCCCCACTGTCAAAGATCCACTTCCTGGAGGGCGGGGAGGTGAAGATCTTTAGCAGGAACCAGGAAGACAACACGGGAAAGTACCCCGACATCATCAGCCGCATCCCCAAGGTGGGTGTCACCCCCCACCCACCCTGCAGGGGCAGGGGCCCCGGTCCCTGGTGCAGAGCACCGGGCTTGTCCGGGCCAGCACGCTGCGGCGGGGTTGTTGGCTGTGGGTGCACGGGCGCCCATTGGAGTGTGGTGTCCAGTTGGCCATGGACCTCGGGAGCGGCCGCAGGAAAAGGACGTCTGTTCACCTGTGTCTGCCTTTGGCTTCAGGGCGCTCCACCTCTCACCAGCCGCTCCTGTCCCCTTCCACTCTCAGGTAAAACTCCCGTCAGTCACGTCTTTCATTCTGGACTCAGAAGCGGTGGCTTGGGACCGGGAAAAGAAACAGATCCAGCCATTCCAAGTGCTCACCACCCGCAAACGCAAGGTAGCATCAGCCGCCCTTCACTGCCTGCCGTGGCCCCTCACTCCCTCACCTTCCCCCCAGTCCTGCCCACTCCCCAGAGGGTCAGAGTATCAGGGTGTAGTTTTCTCAACCTTTTGCAGTATGGCTGCCACAGCTCCAGCCATTGCATCCTTATCCCAGCAGGCCAAGTAGAAAGGGGGAAGAATCTATTTTCCTACATCTCTGTGCTTTATTGTGAGAGTCCATCTGTTCCAGGAGCCCCCACAACTAGCACCCCAGAGAACTCTTTATTCTCATTGGCCAGAACTGTGTCACCACCATTAGCTGCAAGGGAGGCTGAGAGAGCAAATGCCTTGGCAAAGGGGAATGAGGCTGGGCTCTGCTGAGGGCCATCCCAATTCCGTGTCTGGGGCTGACGGCATTGCCACCCTCACAGGTGTGCGGCCTCTCAGGTGGGGTGCAGGGGAGAGTGGTAGGTCTGCCCAAGTGTCTGCCCCAGGCATGATGGGAGGGGACCCAACTGGGCCCCAGCTCACCTTCTCTCCGCCCCGCCCTTTCATCTGCCCCCACCCAGGAGGTGGACGCAGCAGAGATCCAGGTGCAGGTGTGTCTGTACGCCTTCGATCTCATCTATCTCAATGGGGAGGTGAGTCCCAGCTTTGTGTGCCGGCGCAGCAGGGGTGAGCGCAGGGGCCACAGCGTGGGTTTCGTTTCTCACCTTGGCACACCACTGAGTTGGGGGGCCACCCCGGGCAACTCAAAGTTTGGGCCCAGGACCCGTGGGGGTCCCCAGGACCCTGCAGGGGGTCTCTGTGGCCCTCCCCGTCCAGCCGCACAGCTGTGAGGAGCGGACGTCCTTGTAGTGCAGCGGTCCAAGGGCAGGAGCGGGCAGGAGGAGCCAGACGGTAACGAACTTGCAGAAATGTAAAATAGTGACCCTCTTGCCACTAATTTTTTTAAAAGGTGTAGAGGTGTTTCATAAAAATGTTGGCTTGACATTGGGTTTATTATTTTTTAAGTGAGTTAATGTTTTTAAGACTCCTCACTTTCAGTGTGGTCAATAATACTGTACCACTAATGCGGCAGTTTTCTCCGCCAGCCATTTATGGACTGAGTTCGCTTCTCCTGAGGCTGTAGTCATGTTCCCGTGATCCCTGCCCCCACCCCCTGTTGTGGCCCAGCAGGCTGGTCTTCTTGGAGTTTCCACCTTGTACCGACTTTAAACCACTTTCCCTGCTTGCCCTCCAGACGGACACTGTAGCCTTGTCCATCAACAGCGTTTTTCTGCTGTAAAATCATCCCAGGGAACATTGTGCACAGAAAGCTGTGCGCAGACTCCGGGGTCAGACCACCTGCGCTTTGCATTCCAAGCACCGCCCCCCCAGCTGGTGAGGGAGCCCCAGATCTCCCCTGCATGATGGGGTGGCGCCCAAGAGCAGGGCTAGGAGGCTGGCGAGCCGCCCGGCTTCTCTCCACGCCGCGTGGGCCAGGCCGGAGCAGCCTGCGGAGCTGAGGGCACAGCGCAGTTTGGTTGTCCGCAGGGGAAGGTTGCCGACTGGTCCATTCACACAGCAAACATCCCCTCCAGAGCGTGTCTGTGTTGTAGCCTGATGATCACAGGTTCTCGGTGCCTCGATTCAATGAGTGTTAAGAAGGGAAGCAGTCTCAATTACCGGGGGCCAGCCGAGCTCCAGCAGAGCCTGGCTCCCTGTCTCGGGCTCCTGACTCCTAAGGCCACCGGGGCCTGAATGGCCCCTGGCCCCCTCACCACTAGCTGCCTGGTCCTCCCATCCCCAGAGCCCTCATGTCGACGTGGTTCCTCCCTCTTGGGGCTTTCCTTAGCTGCCTGTGCCTCCTGACCGCCCCCGCGTCCTGTTTGGGGCCCTCTCTCACTCCTCTCCGTCTGCCCCCCAGTCCCTGGTCCGCGAGCCCCTCTCCCGACGCCGGCAGCTGCTCCGGGAGAACTTCGTGGAGACGGAGGGCGAGTTCGTCTTCGCCACCTTCCTGGACACCAAGGACGTGGACCAGATCGCCGAGTTCTTGGAGCAGTCGGTGAAAGGTGAAGCCTGCTTTCCTCTTCACCCCACTGCGCTTGGCCAGTGCCTGCCTGCCATCTGCCACGACCCCGGCCCTGGCCTGCACAACTCGCCCCAACTCCTGCCCTGCTGCGGCCGCAATGAGACCTCGAGTCACACCAGCCGCGCTTCTCTTTCTCCTTCAGACTCCTGCGAGGGGCTGATGGTGAAGACCCTGGATGTCCATGCCACCTACGAGATCGCCAAGAGGTCGCACAACTGGCTGAAGGTGACTCTGTCCCCTGCCAGCCTTCCCCCCGCGCCCTGGACCTGGAAGTCTTTCCTGAGCTGGCCCTCGACTTCTAGTCCCCACACTTTGCCCTGTCTGAGCTCAGGAGCCTTTTATTTATTGATTTATTTATTGATGGGATTTTTTAAATCCTCACCCACGGATATGCTTACTGATTTTAGAGAGAGGGAGGAGGAGAGAGAAACATCCATGTGAAACAGAAACATTGATCAGTTGCTTCCTGTACATGCCCTGACCGGGAACCGAACCCTCAACCTTTGATGCTTCAACCCACTGAGCCCCCCGGCCAGGTCTTGGACCAGCCTCGGGTCTCTCTTCTGCAAGTCCTCATTAATGCCTTCTCTGGGGGTTGGCTGAGAATGCCCCAGCTGAGTGCCTGGAAGGCCGCAGTGGGAAGGCTAGATGAGGCTGCCCATCTCCATGAGCCTGCCTTCTATGTTGGGGGAGGAGTCAGCCAGGGCGAGGAGTCAGCCAGGGCGAGAGGGAGATAAAGTCAGATAGTAGTGAGCGCTGTGAAGAAAGGAGTCAGCTTGGGGACAGCGAGGGCAATTGGAAAAAGCCTCTGCAGAGGCGACATTTGGGTCAAGATGCAGACAGCAGGAAAGGTTGGCAACGGGGAGGTTGGAGCAGACATTGAGGCAGGGTGGGCCACTAGTGCAAAGGCCCTGGGCCAGGAGCAGGCTGCTTGTGGGCAGGGAGCAAGGTGGCCGGCTGTGAGCTGAGCCAGGGCAGAGGGCAGGGCCCGGGTTGCGCAGCGAGTTGTGGACAATAGTGAAATAGAACTGGATCTTCCTCTGGGGGTTTCAGGACGCAGCAGAGGTGTCACATAGGAAGGCCCACAGTCTGGCTGTCATTTTGCACAGGTCCTCTGGCTGCCCTGTTGATGGTAGTGGGTATGGGGGTGCTGGGCAGGAGCGGGAACCTGCGGGTAGGAGGCCATTGCCTGGTAACGGCAGGTGGAGAGGGCGGGAGGCGGGGCCAGAGGACCAGGGTGGGAGGTGGTCTGGAGCGCGCTGGCCAGGCCTGTGGACTAGGCCTCCCTGTGCACTTGTGCGTCGTCTGGGGCTCGTGTCCCCGACTCTGAGTAGCTGTAAGGGCACGAGCCTTTCCTGTCTGGGGAAGTGGACACTGCGTCCCCAAGGCCAGGCTCCTGCCTGGCACACTGTTGGCACTTATTAGTGTTTCTGGAACGAATGGACACACGTCCTCTGCCTGCTCTGTGTGAAGGCGTGAGTGGCACATGTCTCCGTGCCCAGGGTAAGGGAGAATCTGGGGTGACCCCCAGCCACCCTGTCCAGCCGTCCCCGCAGTCGCACCTGCTCTTCCACGTAGTTGCCTCTGTCCCTTCCGCTCTTTCTGCTCGGAAGCCCATTCCACGTCCACTCTCACAGCGGCCGACCCGGCCTGCTTTGTGGAACTCTCCCCAGGCTCACCCCAGGCTCACCCCAGTCTCTCCCCAGCCCCCCAATGACATGACCTTCCCCTCATCTTCTGCCTTCCCTCCTCCCAGCTGAAGAAGGACTACCTGAACGGCGTGGGCGACACCCTGGATCTCGTGGTGATCGGCGCCTACCTGGGCCGGGGGAAGCGGGCCGGCCGCTACGGGGGCTTCCTGCTGGCCTGCTACGACGAGGAGAGCGAGGGGCTGCACGCCATATGCAAGGTGCGGGGGCGCGGCTGAGGCATGGGCGGGGTTGTCTCCGCGCCACCGGTCTGGCTCACGGGGCTCCCGTGCCCTCCCCTCGATGGATAATTCTTTTTTCTAGTTCCTCTACTTTTTCTGATCCTGTAAGGTAACACTTGCTGAACACAGAAAAGCTGGCTAGTATAGAAAGATGGGAGGAAGCTGTGTCACTCATGAACTGAGTTCAGATAATGGTGGCTTCCGTGAGAGAAGGATTTCTTTGTCTTTCATGGAATGAGGCGTCTAGAAGGGGGCAGGCAGCTCTTCGGTGTCATTAGGGACCCAGGCTTCTTTCCCCGCAGTGGTTTTGTCATGTGCTTTAGGCCTCTTCTGCACAATGTGGCTGCAGGAGCTCCAGCCACCACGGCCGTCCGTGCTCAGCCCATAGGCAGAGGGAGAATGGGCCACCTGAGTCAGCCTTAGCCAGTGAGCAACTTCTGCTTAAGTTGTATCGGTTGGAACCTTGCTCTGAGGCCCAGCCCTGCTGCAAGGGATCCTGGGAAATGTAGGGGTTTTTCATTGTGTTGAAAGCTGCACACATTGTTAATCTAATAAATTTGGGGTCTTTGTCACAGAAACAGAGTATCACCCACAATTCCACTGCCAGAGGCAACCCCTACTCACATTTAAGGGAATGCTTTATTTTTACAAAACTGTTCCTTCTCTATAAGTAGTTCTGTTTCCTGCTTTTTGCCCCACAAATACGGGTTTTCAGTGCTGTCAGATGCATTTGAGTCTCAGTGATGAGGAATGTAGGAGGGTTTGCACGCGCCATTCAGGACTTTCACGCACCAGGGGTGAGTGCCCCGTGAGAGTCTCCAGCAGCCGGGGCCTGTTCCTGCACCACCCTGCGGTTGCATGGTCGTCATTGAGGCCTGGTCATTATGAATCGGCAGCACAGTGTGTGTGCTCACTCACAGGCCATGGTAGGAGTGATTACGTTTCACAAACATCTGTGGCCGCCGGTCCGCCACCATTTTAGGTTATTTACTTAGAATAGTTTTCTGCGAGAGCCGTTGCCCGGACAAAAGGTGGGAAAATTTTACGGCTGCCAATACAAAAGTTGTCCGTGTTGCTCTTGTGCCAGCATTAGGGAATCTTTTTTAGCCTTTTATGTTGGTGGGCGAAAGAAAACTCTTAGTAGTGTGAAGGTGGGCCATGACACCGGTGACGGGCGGGTGGGATGTCGGGGGTGGGGGCCAATCCGTGACTTCCTGGGCCAGGGAGACGGAGCAGGAGCAGGAGGAGCAGCCCCGTGGCCCAGAGAGTTGGTCCTGTCCCGGGTCTGTGAGGGGTTGGCGGGATGCTCTGCACCCTGGCCCTTCCTCAGTGGTTTCTGTGGACGCTGTGAGGCCAGAGCAGGGAAGGGGCTGCGGATTCCGGTCCTGGGGGCAGGAGCGGGGAGGCGGTGCCCAGCCTCTGACGCCCGTCCTTCCCGCAGCTCGGCACTGGCTTCAGTGACGAGGAGCTGGAGGAGCACCACCGGAGCCTCCAGGTGAGCGCTGCGGGCACACCCTCCATGTGCTCGGGGCTCCGGGCCTCCACCGGCTTGTTTCGGGGCTCAGGGTGCAGGCAGGGCAGCGGGCAGTGGAGCCGGCTTTGGAGCCCAGCGTGTCCTGGTTCAAGTCCAAGCCGTCCCGGCCACTGGCCAGTGATCGCAGTCGAGAAGCCTCACCTCCCGGAGCTCAGTGCCTCAGCCGCGCCCGGGGGTGGGGGCAGTCGTGGGGCAGGGCGCTGCTGCAGGTTCCCTGAGTCAGGCTGTGGGGGGCGGGATGAGCCCAAACTAAGTCGGAGTGTCTGTGGTCATAAATGTTTGGGTGTGAGTACCTTTCTGTGCATTGGTGTCTGTGGTTCTGTTTCTGTCCATTCTTTGGTTCTCTCTGTCTCTGTCTCTGGGTCTCTGTCCCTCTCTGTCCCTCTCTGTCCCAACCTCTGTTGGTCTCTAATTTCTTGTCTCAGCTCCCGGGGTCTCTGTCTGTCATCTCTTCCCCACTCCTATTCCTCCCCGCCCCCATCCCTGGCTTCCTGCTTTGAGTGTCTGTGTCTCTGCCTGTCTCCCCACCCCTTGGCTTCACTTACCAACCTCCAACCCTCGGCCTTGACTCTGAGACCCGAGACCCCCTCTCCCTGCAGGCCCTGGTGCTGCCCACCCCGCGCTCCTACGTCCGGGCAGATGGTGCCGTGGCCCCCGACCACTGGCTGGAGCCCCGCATCGTGTGGGAGGTCAAGTGCGCCGACCTCTCCCTCTCCCCGATCTACCCTGCGGCCCGGGGGCTGGTGAGTGACTGAGGGGGGCTGGGGTAGACCCCCCAAGGGGATGCAGGAAGGAGAGTGGGGAGGGGGCCTGGCAGAGCCTGCCCTTCCTGGGTGATGTTGGGAAAACTCGGGCTTGCGTGTTATTTGGGTGTCAGACACTGGGGTCAGGGTCAGAAGTCTCGTGTTTTTTGTTCTTTAAAGAAACGCCCCAAGAGTAGAAAGCAGGGAAGGGGCTCCATTTCCCATCATAGATTCACACTCAGCTCTGCAGTAATTTTTGAAAAGTTCTTCTAAGTAAAAGCTTATGGCACAACCTGCTACCAGGTTTTAAGTTCCTCCCCTCACAAGTGGCTCAGTCCTGCCCGCAGTCACAGCGTCAGGTGCTGGGTCCATGCGGCCGCTGCCTCACACAGGCTTTCTCTCTCCCTCAGGACACCGAGGGTCTCTGTGTATCAGTGGGCGTCTGTGGGGCTGGTCCTCCAAAACCTTGCAGACGCGTTTCTGGTAGAAGCAGATTTCCATTTAAAGTTCCATCTAAAGGTGGAGCTCGTGTTTTGGATCAGATTTCTTTCTTGAACCTTTTCACTCATGAAGTCAGGGTCCCCGGCTCACCAGTGATGCAGGGGCCTGAGCGGCAGATGCTGTGCAAGGGGCAGGCGTCTGTCCTGTCCCCACAGAAACGCTGAGCAGCCCCGCTCCATGGTGGGGACGTAGAGCCCCACGGAGCTTCGGCACCTGGCCGCGGGTCTCACGCCCCTGGGGGCTGGGGGCCGGGATTTGACCCCACAGTCAGGTCCCAGGGTCCACACCCTGACTCTGCCATTGTGTCCCTTGGCCCTGATGCTAATGACCAAAGTCCCGGCATAAACAGCCGCTGTCATGGCTGGCGTTTCTTAGGCACTTACCATGCGCCAGGGGCGGCCCCGAGGTCTACTACCTTCTGTGATCCATACGACCGCCTATTGCTGAGCCCTGCTGTGTGGATCAGAAACTGGGGCCAGAGGTGCCGGAGTGGGGAGGGCACGTGGCCAGGGAGCTGTGCAGGAGGACTGTGGGTGGCACCCCAGAGGTGCCCATCATCCTCCTGCCTCCCCAGGTGGACAGTGAGAAGGGCATCTCCCTTCGTTTCCCTCGGTTTATTCGCGTCCGCGAAGACAAGAAGCCAGAGACGGCCACCACCGGTGCCCAGGTGAGGCCCCAGGAAGGGGTGGGCTTGTGTGGCGGGCTCAGCTTCCTGGAGAAGTGGGCACTGGCCTGGAATGGTGGGCTCTGACTGCCGCCGGCCCCTCTCCCCAGGTGGCCTGTCTGTACAGGAAGCAGAGTCAGATCCAGAACCAGCAGGGCGGGGACGCAGACTCCGACCAGGAGGACTTCTACTAGACCCTATCCTGGCCCGCCCTGTACCCCCCTAGTGGGGGTGGGGCCCCGGGACGGGCCTCTGTGATGCAGGCCTGGTGTGCGGTCACAGTGTGTGTTGTGTGTGTGTGTCGGGGGTGGTTTAAGCTGGGGGTTTAGTTGGTCATTTTTCTGTCAATAAATAATTATTAAACACCCACTCGGTGTCAGGGTCTGTGCTGGGGGCTGGTGTGCGCTCTGTGAGCTCGGACTCAGCTAGTGGATGACAGCGTTGGGCACCGGCTGTCTACGCCAGGGCGTCCAACGCAGCTTTCCGCAGTGATGGAGATACCTTCCATCCGCACTGGGCAGTGCGGCGGCCACTGGCAGCTGGTGAGCACTTGAAACATGGCCGGTGCAGTTCAAAACGCATATTCTGCCCTGGCTGATGTGGCTGAATGGATTGGGTACCTGCTTTTAAACCAAAGGGTCCCCAGTTCGATTCCCAGTCAGGGCACATTTCTGGGTTGCAGGGGCCAGGTCCTCAGTTGGCGGTGCGCGAGAAACAACCACACATCAATCTTTCTCTCCCTCTCTCCTTCCCTTCCTCTCTCTCTAAAGATAAATAAAATCTTTTTTTTTAAAAAGGAAAAGAAATTGTTGACACCCGTCCAGGGGAGGTGGTGCTTGGACTGGGCTCTGGGGCATCACGGCAGGGAGGTGTGCAGGGGCAGAAGTTCGTAACTGCGTGTAAGTGAAAGTGCAGGTTCAGTGTGACATACCGCTGCTGCTGATGCTCACTTTGACCGTCTGGTCGCGGTAGCGTCTGCCTGGTTTCCCCACTGTGAAGCAACTTCCCTTTGAAATCAGTATTTTGAAAGGAGGTATGTGAGCTACGCAGCTATCATCACACTTTCCACTGACTTAAAAAAAATCTGTGTGGACTCCTGGTTTCCTACGCTACCTGATAGAACTTGGTATTATTTACTTTGACTTTCAAACTGCCCCTGATGTGCCCAATGGCACTCCTACCAGCCACCCTCTGTCCCCGAAACTCAGAGCGTTCTCGCTCTAGGGCACCACAGCGTGTGCTAGGCTCGCCTCACACTTCTGCCCCAGACATGGAGTCGGCGGCCATGTCTCCCAGGAGTCTGGCTTCCCGTGGACACTGGCACTTGGGGGCTGAGACCTGGGGGCAAGAGGTGCTCGTCAACAGCAGGGCGCGGCTGCTGCTGAGTCCTCTGACAGAGCTAGAGTTCAGAGGTCCGAGTTCCCTGCACACACCGAGGCGGCCGGGAACCCCTGGCCGGCACCTCTGACCCCAGTCCTGCACCGCGGAGCTCCTCCTACTCCCCCTTTCCCTGTTCCCGACTTCTCTACCGACTGAGGACACGGATTTCCATTATCCTTAACACAATCCGAGGGTGAAACCAGCCTCCCTTCTCCACTGCCATCCCCTCTGCAGGGCACCTTTCTCGCCCCGATCTGGCGTCAACACCCTCTACCGTGCCACCCCCACGAGTGGACGTCCTCGTACGCACCCCCATGCGAGGCGAGGACACCTGCGTCGGGACCCTCTCACTCAGCTCCTGCTCCAGTGTGCGCCCCAGGCTGCCCACCCTCGGTTCGCCCTCACCTGCCCAGGCCCCAGCCCGCCGGCCGGGCTGCCCCTCTGTGGGGACACCTCCCTCACTCCAAACCCAGTGTGAGCTCTGGCTCCCCACAATGTTGCACCCCACCCAGTCCTCTCCGACCCTCACTGTGTCCTCGGGCTCTGATACCAGCACGGCCTCTCACCGTGACCCGTGTACCAGCGGAGATGCCTGCCTTGCTCCCGCCCCGGATTATTCAGGACGAAAGGAAGAGATGAGCAGAGGACATGCAACACTTTTTTTTCACAGACTTTATTTTATTTATTTTTAAAGAGGAGGGAAGGGAGGTACAAAGAGAGGGAGAGAAACATCAATGTGTGGTTGCCTCTTGCACGCCCCCTTCTGGGGACCCAGCATGTGTCCTGACTGGGAATCGAACTGGTGACCTTTTGGTTTGCAGGCTGGCACTTGATGCACTGAGCCACACCAGCCAGGGCCAAATACCCACCCCTTAACCACTACACATGCCTCCTTCCTGAGGTCAGATTGTCCCCTAACTCTTGCGTCCTGTACATTTGTGCATATTCCTGACTTCCTCAGAAGCTCCTCAAGACGTGACAAAGGTGCCCATTGGAACCAAACACCCGGGCCCTGCCACCACCTAATTTCAAAAGCTTAAAGCAAGCGACTTCATGGCTCAGAGCCTCAGCGTCCTCATCCGTAAAACGGGAATGAAAGTATTCCCGGCCTCCCGAGCAGTTCTGAGGATTAAATGGCATCGGGAACGCAGAGCCCTTTGCACAGGGCTGGGCACGCAGCAAGCTCTGAGAAGTCACTGCTGTGTGACATCCTCTGGGTCTCTGCTGTCTGTGCCCAGAGGCCAGCAGGGGCCAGCAGGGGCAAGCAAAGGCCGGACTTCGAGCGAGGGCTCAACACACTTATTGGAGTACCGAATGAACCGGTGCCCTCTGCTCTAATCCCCACTCTTTAAACTCTTTGCAATTCCATTCTGCGGAGAAAAGGTCAGAGCCCGAGACCCGCTGCCCCGCCCGGCTGGCTCACACCAGATGGGGAGGCAGGAACCGCTCTGATCCCTCTCCGTCCGGAGTAGAGATTTCCCGCCCAGCTGTCACAGCGCTGTGACACAGGGACCGAGGCAGAGGCCAGGAGAGGCAGGAAGAGTTGCAGAGACGTGATAGAGAAGGAGACAAGGAGGCTGAGCCACCGAGGGGGCTGGGAAGGAGGGGAACCGTCCTGAGATCCGTGCGCACTGCCCCGCCCCTCCATGCAGTTCCCCATGGGCCCCGCCTGCATCTTTCTGAGGAAGGGCATCGCTGAGAAACAGCGGGTGAGGTGGGGCACGGGGCGGGCAGGGCTGGGGAAGCTGTGCCGAGGGGAAGAGAAGGGACGGGGTGGGTGCACGGAAGGAAGGGAGCAGGCGGGCAGAGCAGGAGTTAAGAAGGCGGGAGGATCCATGGAGCCCGGTGGGGACTTGCGGCTCCGCGAAACGAGTGGGGGTGAAACTGGGAGTCAGGCGCAGAAGGAGGGCAGTGAAGGGGCGAGAAAAGGAAGGAGGAACTGGGGTGAGGTTGGCCCGGGCGACCATCATCAGTCTTCTCTGTGGACACCCGCACTGGTGGTGGTGATGACGATGATGGTGACAATGAGGATGATGATGATGTGCTGGCAAGGATGATAGCTACCACTTATTAAGTCATTGCTGCGCGCCCAGCCCGGTGCAAAGGGCTCTGCGTCCCTGATGCCATTCAATCCTCAGAACTGCTTGCGAGGTCAGAGATACTTTCATTCCCGTTTTGCAGATAAGGATGCTGAGGCTCTGAGCCCTGAAGTCATTTTCTTTCAGCTTATGTGATTAGGCAGTGGCAGGGCCAGATCTGTTTGGTTCCAATGGGCATCTCTGTCAGGCTTTAAATCAATAATAATAATTAGCCCTGGCTGGTGTGGCTCAGTGCATTGAGCACCAGCCTGCAAACCAAAGCATCGCCAGTTCGATTCCCAGTCAGGGCACATGCCTGGGTTGTGGGCCAGGTCCCCATTAGGGGGCGCAAGAGGCAACCACACATCGATGTTTCTCTCCCTTTCTTTCTCCCTCCCTTCCCCTCTCTAAAAATAAATAAATAAAATATTTAAATAACCATAATTATTACTATAGTAATAGAGGGAGGAGACACAGGGGGAAGGGGATAATAGGAAAAGAGGCTGGGGGAGGGCTCCAAGGGTGAAGGGAAACAGGCGTGAAAGAGGCGAGAGGCCGGTGGGATTTCCCCAGTGGCGGGCCTCATAGCCCAGCCTGACCCTTCAGGTATGCTGCGAGTGGGTGGCAGCAAAAATGACTGAATTCTTAAAGCTTTTAGGACTTGGTCGTGTGGGCCCCCATTGTTCCTCTGGATGCGGCTGACACTGGTCCCACTCCAGGGCAACGCCAGCTCTTGGGAGAAAGACTCAGTGGGCTGTGTGACCTTGGGCAGGCTCCTTACCCTTTCTGTTCCTCAGCTTTCTCTTAAATGAGATGGGAACGATGTTTGGATCGACCTCACAGAGCGGTTCTGAGGTTTAAATGGAAAGATTATAGAAGCTGCCTGGCTCAGTTGGCACTCTGAACATGGTAGCTGTGATCGCAAGGTTCACTGTCTTCCTCTGGAGCAGGAGGGGCTGGATCCGATGGCCTCCGGGACCCCTCTCGGCACAACGGATGGACATGTCTTTGGGAAAGGCAGAGGAGCGGGAGCAAGGCTCGGGGATGGGAGTGAGGAAACGAGAGGTGTGAAGAGGGCAAGAAGCAGACAGCTGTGGACTGGGAGTCAGGGGACAGGAGAAGGGAGGGGAGAGGGGCACGGGGCAGCAAGGACTGGAGGAGAAAGAGGAAAGGGTGAAGAAAGGGCGGGAGAACGTGGGGGCGCATTTGGGGAGCTGCCCATTGGATCCCTGACCCTTTCTCTCTCCAAATTCTGTCTCCCTCGCATCCCCGACCAGGAACGACCGCTGGGACCAGATGAGATAGAAGGTAATGCTCTCTCCCCAGATGCCCCCATGTCGCCGCCCACCCGCTTGCCTGTCTCTGTTCCTTGGTGTGTTTCAGTGTGAGCGCCCTCACCTGAAAAGTTCACGCTGCTCTCTTTCCACCCAACTGTGATTCTGTGGGACTTGTTCTCATGGCGGTGTGGGCACCTTCCAAAGTATTTAGAAGGTATGCCCACTCCCAGTGTCTCAGAGACACGGGAGTAACACGTGAGTTTTAGGATGAACCAAAAATCATTGGTTTTTCTTTTGATGGTTTTGACGTTTCCCATAACTTTTTTCCACCCAAGACTTTGAAGGACATTAGTTCTGTTGTTTGGTGGCCTCAGGAATCACTTGTCTTTTGACATATTTCATACATCATTCCTTTTTGGAATTTTGGTTTTAAAAAAGGTGTTCTCTTTTGAAGAATCTCTAGTCTGTGCCTCATTGGTGGTTTCAAGGGATGCCACTCTTACCCATTGACTGTTTCAAGTTCCTCCATAGCTCTCTCCTCTTAACTTTCAGAGCTTCGGGAGGCATTTCTTGAGTTCGACAAGGACCGAGATGGGTTCATCTCTTGTAAGGATCTGGGAAATCTCATGAGGACAATGGGGTACATGCCCACGGAGATGGAACTGACTGAACTGGGCCAGCAAATCCGCATGAACTGTGAGGCTGGGGGGAGTGGGAGGAGTTACTGAGTCAGGGGAGGGCTAAGGGTGTCACTGGTGAGGATAGAGAGGCTGAGAGTGGAGTTGGCAGCAGGGAGGAAGGTAAGAGGGACTGGAGGTCTGGAAGGAAGCAGACCAGAGTATACGCAGGGAGGTAGAATTTGAAGTGGTTAATAAGGTGACTCAGAGACAGACTGGGTTCGAGCCCCAGTTCCATTGTTTGCTAATTGTGGTCATTTTGAAAAAGTGGAGTTAACGCCCACCCTGGAGTCTCAATTTCCCCCCATCTGTCGAGTGAAGACGGTATCACTCCTTACTTTATGGGAGTGTGGGAAGGAAGGGGTAAAGGCGCCAGTGCAGGTCAAGGCTTAGTCCCCGGCAAATGTGTGTTAAAGGTGGGTTGTTACCACCACTCAAGTTCACCAGGAGCACCAGGATGAACCTTCTGTCAATGCAGGAAACAAACTTGGACTTGGAGCTGCTGTTGGTGAATAATGTTGCAAAAACAATGGGCCTTCTTAGGTGGCAACCAGAGCTGATTTTGAGATGAAATTTGGGATAAAATTGCTATTGGGTTTGCTTCTGGGCATGTAACTGAGTGAATAGGGTTGAATTCAAGGACAGGATAGGGTTTGTGTCTGGAAGAGACTGGTGCTCCTTTAGCTCATACCCTTCCTTCTACAGACCCACAGTGAGGGAACATAGGTGTGAGCTTATGGCGGGATTGGTTCCAGTTACATGGACAGTTAGATTCTGCCGCCCTGCGTGTCCGCCCCCTTCAGATTAGAGACAGGAGGGCTTGAGCTGGCCGAGGGGGAAGCCCTCAGAAGGCAGAGACTGGAGAAGATCTCTGCCTTGAACAGACCTGACGGGCGAAGTGAGGGAATCGGAGGGCGGGGATGTACGGACTCTCACTGGACCCGCTTCCCCTCCCTCAGTGGGGGGCCGTGTGGACTTCGACGACTTTGTGGAGCTGATGACCCCCAAGCTGCTGGCAGAGACGGCTGGGATGATTGGGGTCCGGGAGATGCGAGACGCCTTTAAGGAGGTGAGTCGAGAGTTTCACAATGCTGGCGGGGGCTGAAGGAGGCCAAGGTCAATGATTAGTCACGGACAGAACCCACCCAAACCAACTTTTTTCCCTTGCTCTGGGGGGATTTATAGGAAAGGAAGAGAACCTGTTCCAAGCTCTTGCAATGGACCAGGTCCTCCACCCATTTTACCGAATGTGACCCTCACAAATAAGGGTGGGAGTTAGTGTTCATCGACCTAAATCTTACACATGAGGAGACTGAGGCTCATGGAGATTACAAATCTCATCCAAGATTCTGCAGTCTGCAAAACACATCAGGACCACTCACCTTCTAGCCTGTGATAAGAAGACAGAATCCAAAAATGTGTGACCCCAGATGGGAACTCAAAGATCATGTGGTTTGATACACCTGTTGAAGAGATGCTTTAAAAATGAGGTCCAGCCCTGGCTGGTGTGGCTCAGTAGATTGAGTGCCGGCCTGTGAACTGAAGGTTCGCCGGTTTGATTCCCAGTCAAGACACATGCCTGGGTGGTGGGCCAGACCCCCAGATGGGGGCGTGAAATAGGCAACCACACATTGATGTGTCTTTCCCTCCCTCCCTTCCCCTCTCTATAAAAATAAACAAATAAATAAAATCTTTAAAAAGAATGAGACTCAGGCAGTGTGGGATGAGAGACTTGCTGAAGTCACTTCTACCCCCTGATAAAATGCTGTCCTCACTCAGAGGGTTTTCAACTGTATGAGACGAAAACTGAGAATAGGACAGAGTTTGGAAGGAAAGACTCTGGAAACAGGGAAACACGGGCCAAAACCCGGGAGATCTCCACCTCCTGGCTGCGGGATGGGCTCTCCCGGCCCCGCAGAACCACCAGGGCTGCAGTGTCGGCAGGACTTCCTGCGGTCTCGGAAACGCTCTGTCCTGGCTGGCAGCCACCGGCCACTCGTGACAACCGAGCCTTTGAAAGATGACGGGTATGACCGAGGAACTGAAATTTTAATTTTATCTAATTTTCATTCATTCCACTAAAGTTATTTATTCATTCCCACGTAGATTCAGTTGACTATGAATTCAATTCATTTCCATTTTAAAAGAGAACTTGATTCAGTGACTGACGAACATGCGTTGAGAACAACCTGGGCTCGTGTGTCTGCCTTCTGGACACAGATTCCGTGAAGCCTAAATGCAGACTAGGCATTTCTGATGACATTTGGTGTCTGAACTGAGAAAGGCCGTACGCGGCCAGCACACCCCAGATGCAGCCCATTCTCCTTAGCTTAGGAGACCCTGCGGGCCAAGTTGGGTGACTCAGCACATTAAGTACGTGCCACCTAAGCCGTCAGCGTGGAAGGGCGCCAAGCCTGACAAAACCCGGTCAGCGTGGGGAGAAGGTAACGCAACTCATTTGTAATTTTAAAACCCATTGCATGCTGACGTGGTAATATTTTTGAAAGATGGGGTTAAATAAAATCAATGGTGAAAAATCAATTTCACTTGTTCCTTTTAACTTTTGTTTTGTTTAAAACCCTCATCCAGGGATCTGTTTGTTGATTTTAGAGAGAAAAGAAGGGAGGGAGGGAAACATTGATCAGTCGCCTCCCGTCTGTGCCCCAGCTGGGGTGGAGCCGGGGCTTCTGGGTACAGGGTAGGGCTCCACCTCCTGAGCCACCCGGCCGGGGCACATTATTATTATTATTATTATTATTATTATTATTATTATTATTTTTATTATTATTCATCGTCACTATTGCTAATACAGTTGACCCTTGAACAACATAAGTTTGAACAGCACGAGTCGACTTACATGTGACTTTTCTTCAATATATATATTGGAAAAGTTTGTGGAGATTTGTGACAGTTTGAAAAAGTCTCCACACCCATTTTCTTTCCTCTAGCCTACCCTGTTGTGAGAACACAGTGCAAAATACACGCTGTATTTCACATAGGAAACTTTCTATGTATTATTTTCTATGTATTAACACAGAAAATAAGTGTTAAGGGACTGGTGTGTGTTATTGGCAAGGCTTGCAGTCAGCAGTAGGCTAGTAGCAGTTGAGTTTGGGGGGAGTGCAAAGTTACAGGAGAGTTTTTGGCTGCACAAGGGGTCCGCCCCTTGCCACCGCGCTGTGGGAGGGCCCGCTGCATCATCCCCTTCTGCCCCTGTTCAGTTTGACACCAACGGCGACGGGGAGATCACCCTGTGGGAGCTGCGGCAGGCCATGCAGAGGCTGCTGGGGGAGCAGCTCACGCCCCGGGAGATCTCCGAGGTCGTCCGGGAGGCCGATGTGAATGGAGACGGCACTGTCAACTTTGAAGGTGACGCTTTCCACTCCAGCACCACATGTGATTCTCCGAGTTGGTGGTCCCTTCTCGCTCTGTCCGATTTTAGGTTGGGTGGGGGGCGGGGGACGCGGCAGGGTTGGGAAGGGTTTTTACGGCAGCCCTTTCTGCCCATGTTATTGCAAAGACCTCAGAGTCTCTCCTGCCCTGTTCCTGCCTCTGCTGCTGCTGGGAACCCCGTGTCCAGGACCCCATTCCTGCGCGTGCACGCTCGGGCTGGACTCACGACCACCTCCCTCGGCCCCTCCTTGTTCACTGGGCACCTTGGTCATCGGAGCAAAACGTCCCATCAGGAGATCGGGTTGGCTAGCGGCTGAGACTCTGGGGTCAGATTCGCCGGGTTCAAATTCAGTCTCTTACTGACTCCGTGACCTTAACCTATCACTTGTTCACTGTGTCGGTTTTCACTTCTGCAAAATGGGGTAATGACGACCCTTTTCTCCCAAAGTTTCGGAGGAAGCTGAAAGCAGTTGTGTGCCAAGCACCTCTCCCTGTCTTTGCTCGGGCCATTGTTCTGTCTGAGCACCCTTCTCTCTCTCCGCTGCCTAACTCTGACTCGTGCTCCCCGAAGCCGTCCCCCACCTCACTGACCAGGCTCAGTGACCCCGTAACCTCCACGCTTGCCTCTGCAGTGACCCTGCCCCGCGGAGTCACAATGGCTCACGTCAGTGTGTGGCCTGCTCTTCCTCCTGGGCCACCGACTCGGTCTTTCATCACTGTGGCCCCAGTCCCCAGTCCCCAGTCCCCAGTCCCCAGCCCAGAGCTCAGCGCACGGAGACTGAGTAACTGGAGGAACAAAAAGCACTGGGGCCCAGGGCGGATGGGGGCAGAGACTGTTTTTGTGGGAGACAAAGTGGGCATGTCAGGTTCTCCTTAGGACACTCTCTGGTCCAAAAAACACTCAGCATCTGACAGCTGCCTGAAGACCCAAGTCCAGTTTCTTAGTCTGATGTTCAAGTGCATCAAAGACCCGACCTGTCCCTTCACTGTAGCTTCTGTGACACCCCTGTTAACTTTCCGTTCTGGGCACTTGCTCTGCTCTCCCCAGCCTCTGCCCCTTTCTCCCCAGTGTCCCTTTCACACACCACACCTTTCCGAGGCCATTGGGACCTTTTCCACCCCTCAGCAGTTCCCGGCAGTGCCTCCTCTGCTGAGAAGCACCCCCTCGTCCTTAGCTGGGTGTATCAGTCCCAGCTCTGGGGCCACACAGTGCCTTCCCTTCCTCCCCACCAAAGAAGCTATCGCTGCAGATCGGGGTGTGTTGACTGTGTTTGCCGCCCAAGCTGTGAAACCCTGGAGGTGGGATGTGAGGGGTCTTCCCTGAGCCCTCTCTGCTCGATAACTCCCGATACTTAGTCCACATTGGGTGCCTCACTGTGGCGTAGCCAGCGTCGTGGGTGCTGCTGGATCTGGCCAGGCTGCAGGGGGTGGAGGGGATAGGGGGGTGCATGGGCATCAGTGATGCTCTGGAAGAGACGGGACATAGGTCATAGAGACGACAGGGCCTCAGGCTAACCATGGGCAAGGGAAGGACAGACCGACCTCAAGAGCTGGGCAGGACCAGTCAGTACACCAGACGCGGGGTCTCAGCAAAGTCAGGACAGCCTGCTTTCATTCTGGGGTTCGCCATTTATCCCCCACATGACCTCACTGGTCAGCCTCACCAGCCTCGGTTTGCTCCTCTGTGAAGCAGTGTTTAGCCCACTGGGTTGCAATGACGAATAAGGCGCTCATAATTATTATTTACTTAGCGCTCACTGTGACTTCCAAGCATTATATTGTTTAACAATCTTACAAACCACACAGGGAGACTTCCCATTTTGTTGATGAAGAGATCAAGGCACAGAGCGGCCAAGATGTTTCCCAAGGTTCACCTGCGGTTCCTGACACGTAGGAAGGGCTCAAGGAGGTGAGGTCGCTGCCGTTACGAATAGACACCTCACCAGGGTCTTTTCTTTGCAGAGTTTGTGAAGATGATGTCTCGCTGAGGAGGTTCGGAAACCCCGGTCTCTCCCCACCTGGCGGATCAAGCATTTGCGGAGGACTGAACCCCTTACGGGGGCGAGGGGTGTGGGGACTGGAGTGAGGTGAGGCTGACAGAGAGAGCTTTGTGCAGACAGGGGCGGGGGGAGGGGCAGGACATCTCTAGAACAAGATTAAGGAGGAAGAACCTACATATGGAAATGTGAATGGGACCGGGGTCCAGTTGCTGCTTCAAAAATTCCAGACTCACAGCATCTTTTGACTCCATGTAATCCTAAATCCCTATGACCCGTCCATCTCTTCCCCAGCCTCCTCTTGCATTAAAATAGTCTATTCTGTTAGATTCAAAGAGTTCATCAGCCTTGGCTGGTGTGGATCAGTGGATTGAGTGCTGCCCTGTGAACTAAAGGTTCAATTCCCAGTCAGGGCACATGCCTGGGTTGCGGGCCAGGTCCCCAGTAGAGAGCGCTCAAGAGGCAACCACACATTGATGGTTCTCTCCCTCTCTTCCCCTCTGTCTAAAAATAAAGAAATAAATCTTTAAAAAAAAAAAAAGTTCATCCCAGCCCTAGCAGGGTGAGTTGGTTGGCTGGAGCGTCTTGCCGTCCACACCGAAGTGTTACAGGTTCAATCCCCACCAGGTCCCATGAGGAGGCACCCGTTGATGTTTCACCCTCTTCCTCCCCTTTCCTCTCTATCTAAAATCAACAAACATATCCTCATGTGAGGATTTTTTTTTTTTAAAGGCCAAACATATGATTCTACCTCCCCCCTTCCCACTCCATCTGCTTCAAAGCCCTCCCTCCGTTTCTTTCTCTGGGCAAGAGGGAGGCGTGCCCGCCATGGGGTGAGCCACGGGGTACCGGTAAGACTGGGCTTGGAACCGTTCATTCAGCAGGTGTCAGAGCGAGCTTACTGCCCCCTCCTCCTCGACTTCCTGGAGGCTCAGTCTGTGCTCTCCCTTCTGGCTTCCTACTTCCTTCTCTCTGTGTGAGACACTCGGGCCACTGAATTAAACCACAAATCTGGATTATCCAGGTTTAGGACAAGCTGATCCCCCAGGGAATTAATCCCCTGCAAAATGTCATCCTGCAAAGACCGAGAGGGGACGGGAGCCTCCAGTCCTCAGCTCAGGCAGATTCCCTGAAGTCCTTGCTGGAAGCCCCCTCCCCCGAGCTGTCTGCCTGGGCTGTGGGGCGGGGCGGGGGAGGGGATGGGGTGAGACTCGTCCTGGTCCCTGGGAGTTGACTCCATCCCCGATGTCTGACGCGGGCCCGCACTCCCCAAATGGAAGCCGTCTTCCTCCTCACCTCTACCTGGGAGCCGGCCGCCTCAGTAACGCCAAGGTCCTCAGAATCAAGAGTTCAGTTCATGACTCCCTCCGAGGTTTTCTCACTTTTGAAATCTGTGAGGTAGACCGATGGGATGGCCCATCGGGTCCAATGGCCTCGTTTCATAGACTTAAAGCTTCAGTTTAAAGAAGGTGGGATCAGAACAATGGACGTCCTGGCCCCTTACTGTGGCCTCTTCTGTCTGTCGCCTTCACCATCCCAAGTCCATTTCACTTCAAGCTTCCTACCTCCACCCCTGCCCCTTCCCTTCCCCTCCTTCCACCTGCATTCACTCGGCAGCACTGTGGGAAGTGCTTGCTCTGCAGGCCCTTTGAGGTTTCTCTCCCTCTCTTTCTCCCTCCCTTCCCATAAATAAATAAATTAATAAATTAATAAATAAATAAATTAATTAAATCTTTAAAAAGAGAGAGAAAGAAGCCCAGATCAGGAAGATACTACGAGGAAGACAAAGCGGGGTGGTGAGGTACCAAGGGATTTGGGGAGCCCAGCGTGGTTGAATTAGCTGGAGTAAAAGGAGGAAGGAGGAGGGTGGAGGAAGAAAAGGGAGGGGGAAGTGGGGAGGAAGACAACAGGAGGCTGCATCTGGGCTCAGAGCGAACAGATTCTATAATCAATTATTGATGTCTGCCATGGTCACAGGGAAGAAGTCATTGAGGCTGTCTTGTAATGAATTTTCTACCCTGTGTTCCTTACTCATTTATTAATGGATGATTTCATAAGCTCCTACAAATGTTCCACCCAAGTCTGTGATTTTCCAGGACGAGAGAGCAGGCTGAACTTCCTCCCCAGGGCCCCGGGGCTGCCAATCTGATCTGCCCACTGTGAGTCTCTCCAGCTCAGTCACCGGCATTTCCATCCCCACACACCATCTCTCATTCCAGGAAGTCGGGAGGGCATCCTGAGTTATACTGGGGCTCCTTTATTGGTGGCCAGGCCACATGCTCCCTCTGTGTTCACAAGTGACCACGTGCTTAAGACAGATCGGGGACAGGGTATTTCTAGGGGATCATCTAAGCTTGAAAGAGGCCATTAAAAAGATGAAGCTGGTTCCAGACTCCACAGGTCCGTCTTGTTCTGAAGACGTTTCTTGTTTCCTTGAAAAGAAAATCAAAAGCCAGCAATGAGGCAACAGGTCTGCGTTGACTCAAAATATGATATAAATTGTGTTGATTTTCAAGTCTCTGTCAGAAGCAGCTGAGCCACGATAAGGGTTTAGACACCACCCACCTGTCACCTGACTCATGGGAGCAAGTCAGCCAATGAACAGTGAGCGCCTCCACCTCACCTCAGCTGTCACAGGTTTGGTGCGGGAGGGACCTGTAAGAAGAGAGTTCTGCTCCGAGGGATGGGACTTGGAGGATGGCCCTGAAAACGCTCTTAGTCCTGGACACAGACCAGGCACCCTTCGGGTGTTTGTGAATGTCTGCCCTGTTCGGATCGCACCCAGAGTTCCAAACCCATTTCGCTGCCTGTCTGCCACTCAGGGGAGAGAATTTTCACAGCCAAGCTGAAACCGAAGAAGGGCCACTAATTGTGGCATCATCCATAAGCCACATGCTTTATGGGAAGAAGGGGAAATATTGCCAGAGTTTTCCACCCTGGAAGGAAGGGCCAGTGGAGTTTTGTGCACGCATCTGATAAAAGGCCTTCTCTTTATGTGTAAATGCCAGAATTACAGCCCTGGCTGGTGTTGCTCAGTGGATTGAGCGCTGGCCTGCGAATCAAAGGGCTGCTGGTTCAATTCCCCGTCAGAGCACATGCCTGGGTTGCAGGCCATTTGGAGGTGCATGAGAGGCAACCACACATTGATGTTTCTCTCCCTCTCTTTCTCCCTCCCTTCCCCTCTCTCTAAAAATAAATAAATAAATAAAATCTTTAAAAAGTGAATAAAATAAATGCCAGAATTACAGAGCAATTAGGTCAGCAGGTTCCTGTAGGAACTCTGGAGAGAATTTCCATGGGCTTTTGAATGCTGAAGCCAGAAGGAAAGGCGAGAAAGAAGGAAGGATAGAGTTGGTCCTGCAGAGACAGATAACTTAATGCACTGAAGTCGGGTGGGACCCCGATGACAAGGAGAAGGGAATTCCTCCTTTCCCGTGGTTAGCTCCTCCGTGGTGGGCGTAATGGGTCAACCGCATGGTGCCGTGGCCTCCGTGGGGCCCAGAGAAGTTCCCGTTACCCCCCTTCAAGGTGGTCTCCCCATCTCATGCTCCAAGCTCCGAGCTCCCAGACCTAAAACTTGGAAGGACACCCCTCTGGGTCTGAAAAGATTCTCCCAGATCCTCCCCCTTCTGTCCCAATTTCTTCCAGCCTTCCAATCTGGGAAGTTGTCCCAATTCCCACGCGCCCCCCACCCCACTACACACACAAACACACGCCACCCTATATCTCTGAGAAACGGAGTTCGCCTTGCTGGGAATGGCAGCAAACCAGCAATGCTGGGAGCAACACACCCCATCTTCACATCAACAGTGCCCCCAGCTGTGCTCCTTCCCGCCCTTTCGGCGAGCCAGCCACTCCCTCCCATTCGGCCCCTGCTCTCGCCTCGGCGCGCGCTGCACCCAGGCGGCACACCTGTCTCACCTTTGCATCAGCAATACACCCAGGTGCCGTCCTTGTCATAGTTGTAAGAGGTTGCACACCAGGAAAGGTTCTCCTTGGATCCTTTTCTAGTGCAGTTAAAATAATTCTTGTTCTTATAGTTGAATGGGAAGTGGCAGGGAGAGCCCAGAACCAAGGAGGAAATTCCTTGGAAGAAGCAGACGAGAGAGAGTGGTTATCCCAGGCCTTTGCGCTACAGCGAAGCTTTGGGCACATGGTCCTGTGGTTCGAGCACTGCACCAGGGCTCCTGTTGGAGGGGGGTGGGGGGGATGCCGACCTGAATGTAAACGTCAGAGGAATTATCTTCCTTCCAAAGCTATTTTGGTTTAGAACCTGGGGAAGGGTGGGGGATAGTACTGGGGATGAAGGGCAGAGGAAAAGCGCAAGGGCTTCTGGCGGTGGTAGGGGAAGGACCCGGGAGCTGCAGAGCAGAGGCACAAGAGAACGAATTAAGGTGAATCCTCTTTATTCACAGATCCCCGACTTGTGAATTTGCCTACTCGCCAAAGTTTGTTTGGGCTCCCCAGATCGATCCTCGTGGTAGGGCATTTGTGGACACGCAGAGCGGTGGACAATTGGGTGCTGCATGCCCACGCTCCTCGATGGAGCCCACGAGGCAGGCTTGGGCCCTGTCATCTCCCTCTCCCACTGCGAACAGGTTCTGGTTGCGGCCCACGTGGCCCTTCCCTTTTTGCATTTTTGCGCTTTTTTGGTCAGAGGTGATTTCACTGTTTTAAATGGCCCTGCACATAGAGCTGGAGTGCTGGCTAGCGCTCCCAGGCGCGAGGGGGCTGTGCCGTGCCTCCCAGAGAAAACAGGCATGTCAATGAATGAGCTTCCTTCCGGCACGAATTATAGGCTGTTTAAAAAAATGTTCCTTGAAATAGAGCTGCCCTGGCTGGGTGGCTTAGCTGGTTGGAGCACCATCTTGTGCACCAACAAGGTTGTGAGTTCAATTCCCGCTCGGGCAGAGGCGGGAGGCAACCAATTGATGTTTCTCTCTCTCTCCCTTTCTCTCTCTAAAATCAATAACCTGTGGCTAGAGTAGCTCAGTGGATTGAGCGTGGGCTGCGAACCAAAGCATCGCAGGTTCGATTCCCAGTCAGGGCACATGTCTGGGTTGCAGGCCACAGCCCCCAGCAACTGCACACTGATGTTTCTCTGTCTCTCTTTCTCCCTCCCTTCCCTCTCTAAAAATAAATAAATAAAATTAAAAAAAATTCTAAGACTCTGATTAAAAAAAATAACATTTAAAATCAATAACCATACCACATATCCTTGGGTGAGGTTTTTTTTAAAAAATGAAGAACTTGCAAAAGATTGCCACAGGACCTTTTCAGGTCACCACTGTCTGTTGACCAGGTCAGGCCCCTGTGAGTCACCAGATTCTCTGGCCCAGCATCAGCAGGCTTTCTGGAAAGGGCCGCACGGTCGGGATTTTCAGCTTTGCGTATCTCGCAGTGGCCGCCACCGTTTTTCACTCCGCCATCCACCATCTGGAAATAAATGGGCATGGCTGGGTTCTAACAAAATTCCCCATAGATGGACCCTGAACTTCAAATTCCATGTCACTCTCACCTGTCACGAAACAAGATTCCTCTTGTTGTTTTTTTAACCACATAAAAAATGTAAAAACTGATCTTAGACTGCGGACGGAACAGAAACGAGCGCTGGTCCGGACTGGCCCGCAGGTAGGTGGGTTTGCAGGTACCCACTCTATAGAAGGAGGACTTGGTCCCACCCCCTGTCTGCTATGATTGGGGCCCCGACGCTGGAAATCGCAGAAGATTAACACCCTGCAAATAATTTTTGTTCAATAGCGATGCCAATAATTTCGGTCTGGTGGATAGCCCCCAAGGTCTGATAGCCCTTTAAATATGAATGGACTTTGTATCTGATTGAGCAACCTCACTTCTGCCCAGCATTCTTTTCTTCCCTGGCTAGATGTATTTCTCCTAACACTCTTCAAATGGGCTTTCTTCCCCTTCTAGTTTTCTTATGACTAGACTTTTTTTTCCCAATTTTTATTTATTTATTTTTAGAGAGAGAGGAAGGGAGGGGAAAGAGAGGGAAACATTAATGTGTGGTTGCCTCTCAGGCACCCCCTACTGGGGACCTGGCCCGCAACCCAGGCATGTGCCCTGACTGGGAATCGAACGGGGGACCCTTTGTTTCGCAGGCCAGCACTCAATCCACTGAGCCACACCAGCCAGGGCTAGAAATTACAAAAAAAATTTAGAAATAGTATCATTTATGCTACCTGTTTATCAAACCACTGAGGGCAGGACTCTGCCTTATTCCACAGGGTGTCGCCAGAGCCTGGCACAGTGGGAGTTTGATGAGCGAGTTAACGAGTTAACGAAGGGGTCCGCCCACGCCCACCCCGCCCTGCCCCCAGATTACGGGTGTCGGCGCAGAGACTCCACTTCCCATCCTTGTCCATGTTCTCTGTGGTCGGGCACCAGAGCTTGTTGTTTTCGTCCTGGAGGCACTCAGAGATCGCCTCATTTCTGTAGGTGGAGGGGAAGATGCAGGGCTTGCTGAAGGAGTTCCCCCCGTACTCTGAAAATGACCGCGCAAAGGTGAGCGGGCGAGAAGAGGCGACGACCAGGGCTTCCGTTCCTCACGCGCCAGCTACGGGCCACGCTTAGTCCCGCAAGTGGAAACAACGCTGAGCACTCGCGAACGCCCTCCTGGGGCACTATGATTCCCGCTCCACTGATGAGCGAGAACCCCGAGGAGTGACGCGCACTCCGTTTACTGTCCACAGTGACAAGGCTTTGCTGCTCCCCTGGGCTTCGTCAACACCGCTCTACTATTCTAGGACATTCTTGCCCAGGAAGAGGAAAACTGCAAATAACTTGATGGTTCATCTCAGGAACTTGAAAAAACCATTTAAATAAACATCAGACCTTTCAACGTTCCAATAAATTGCATCAAAAGGCGATTTACTCTTCAAGTGTAATTGAAAAATAAATTTTAAAAGATGGCCCTGGCTAGTGTGGCTCAGTGGATTGAGCGCTGGCCTGCGAATCAAAGGGTCGCTGGTTCAATTCCCAGTCAGGGCACGTGCCTGGGTTGTGGGCCAGGTCCCCAGTAGGGGGCGCGCAAGAGGCAACCACACATTGATGTTTCTCTCCCTCTCTCCCTCCCTCCCACTCTCTAAAATAAATAAATAAAATCTTAAAAAAAATGTTTTACCCCTGGCTGGGTTGCTCATTTGGTTGGAGCACTGTCCTGTACCCCAAGGGGTTGCAGGCTCGATTCCTGGTCAGGGCGTGTCCAGAAGGCAAATAATTGATGCTTTTCTCTCAGATCAATGTTTCTTTCTCTCTTCTCTATTCCTCCCTCTCTAAAATCAATAAAAACATGTTCTTGGGTAAGGATTAAATTTTTTTTAAAGACTATTTACTCTTTAAGACACTTTGGATCCTTCTCAGAAACTTCTCATTTACATCCAACTTTGCTCTCCTCTCTCCCAGATGCTATTAAGACACCATGAATGTGGCACTCTGCCTTACTCTGGTGTGTAATAAACTCCAGGTACTGACTTAGGGGGCAAATAGCATCTCATCACAGAGCTTCCCTGGAAAGACACAGTGGGATCGTGTGTAAAGAGCTCCTGGACCACAGTCTAACACGGAGGGGGCACTAGAATGAATGGAGGTCATTATTAAGTGAAGAGGAGGTGTAGAGTGAAAATTAGATATTAAACTGCATTGAAATGCAGGAAAGGTTTGGCACCAGGGGACTCTGGTTATTGTCAATCTAGAAACAGAAATACTAGAAAACCAGTATCAGGACTACCAACCCTGGGTTTGGTTGTCGGGGCAACCGGTTTGTCGGGACTCCGGAGAACATGGCCTCAGGACATTCCTGTCCCCTGTGGCTGTCACTGTGTACTCTCTGAGAAGACCCTTGGTCCCTAGAAGCATCCTTCCTGGTGCTCTGCTCTCTACCTGGCCGCCACGCCCTCTGAGGTTCACTGCTGGCCACCCACCCGACGGCCATGCACCCCATGCTGGCTCCAAAGTCTTACCGTTGACTTCACAGTATTTCCACTGATGCTTCTCGTCAAAGCTGGAGGTGACTGAGCACCACAGCTTCCCAAAGAAGCTGCCCTCCGTGATGCAGCTGTGATAGGACTTTCCTCGGTAGATGAAGTGGAAGATGCACCACGGGTAATCTGCAAAGGAAGCAGTCCATGAGCGCGCGCTCTGACTGTCTGGTTGTTCACAGGACAGTCAATCAATCACCAATCAATCCATCAATCAACCCCAAAGCACAGGACACACATCAGGTTTTATACATGCATTTGACACTTTCGTTTCATCACACATTTGGTAAAGAAAGCTACTCCATGTGCTTTCAAACTTCTCTGATAGGCCCTGGTCACTGTGGCTCAGTTGGTTAGCACACTGTATTGAAACCGAAGGGTTGAGGATTTGATCCCCACCTGGGTGACCAGGAGGCAACTAACTGATGCTTCTCTCTTGAGTTGATGTTTCTCTCTCTCTCTCTTTCTCCTCTTCCCCTTCCTCTCTGTCTGGAGGCAGTGAAAAGGCATCTTTGGGTGAGGATTGAAAAAAAAGAAAAGAAACCTCAAAATCTTTTCCAATAGAGTTCCCAATCTCAACCCACAGTGTCCCCTTTGAACAAACCTAGTGTCTTGTAAAACTAATTTGTTACAATCACCAAAAGATCTGTAGGAATAAAGTCAAGACAAGAGCTTTTTGATGATTTATGACCAACAGATGAAGTCAAGATGTCAATATAAAAAAAAGTTGAGATTATGGAACAATATCAAACATCAGCGAAGTCAACCCTAGGAAAGTTATCATGTGGGTGCTGGTGACTTACTGCAGCTCCCGTAAAACAGACTGAATCTCCCGCCACAGATGTACTCCAGCGAAGAGAGTTTCTGACATTACATTCATGGTGGGTGGATTTGCTCCCACACAGTGAGGGCATCTGGGTCGTTTGGGAGTGATGGAGGGGCTGTCATAGGTGAAACGGTGAGGGAAGGAGCAGGTGACATTTGAGAAGAGACCCAGACGTGCAAAAATCTAGGGGAGTAACTTGCAGGTAGAGGGAGTAACAATGCAAAGAGTTCAAAGATGGGAAGGAATTCAGAATATTCCAGAACCATGACAACTACTGTAGCTGGAGCTTAGAAGGCAAGAACAGGATGGGAAGGAGACAAGGACGGAGAAGGACAAGGTCATGCAAAGCAAACCAAGGTGAGGAGTTTGCTTTCTGTCTCTCCCCCCCATTGAGTTGTATGTGTTCTTTATATAGTTTGAATACTAACCCCTTTTCAGATATGTGATTTGCAAATGTTTTCTCCCATTCCTCACGTTGTCTTTTCATTTTCTTGATGGTTTCCTTGGCTGTAGGGAGGTTTTCGAGTTTCACGTAACTCCTCTTGCTTTTGTTGCCTTGGCAGTTGGTGTCAAATCCAAAACATCATTTCTAAGACCAACGTCTAGAGGCTTACTGCCTATGTTTTCTTCTGGGAATTTTATGATTTCATGTCCTACATTCAAGGTTTTGCTAATTTTGAATTGATTTTTGTGTATGGGTCAAGTTTCTTATTTTCTTTTTCCTTTTCTTCTTTTATTTTTGTTTTTGTTTTTACATGTGGCTGTCCTGTTTCCCCAACCCCACTTATTGAGGAGCCTATCCTTTCCCCATTGTACCTTCTTGCTCCTTTGTAATAAATTAGTTGATCATATAGGCTTGAGTTTATTTCTTGGCTCTCTATTCTGTTCCATTAATCTATGTGTCTGTTTTTATGCCAGTACCATACTGTTTTGATTACTATAGTTTTGTAATATAGTTTGGCATCAGGAAGTGTGATGCCTCCAGGTTTGTTTTCCTTTCTCAAGATTGCTTTGGCTATTGGGGGTAAGGGTATCCTCTTAAGTGTGATGGAGGCATGGAGGGGCGTGAGAAGGAAGGAGCACTACCTGCCTTCACATTCTAAAAAGGTGACTTTGGCTGGTGGGGCTAGATTGGAGGGAGGTGAGTGGAATTTGGAGCAATCAGCTAACAAATACTTTTTTGAGCAAAGAGTTGATGGTGGTTCGGAGGAGGGTGGAAACTGGAGAGATGGGGGGGGAAGCTGACGTTGGGATCTATTTTGAAGGCAGAGCTGACAGGATAGTTGGTGGACTAGATGTGGGGTTGGAGGAAAAGAAGAGTCGGGGACGATGCCTATGTTTCCGGTCTGCGCAGTGGTAGCATCTCGTCCTTATTGAGATGCTTCCTTATTGAGGAAGCCTGCCAATGGGCCAGAAAGCGCTGCACAGCACTCACGAATGCCTGGGGACTACCGCTTCCCCGCCATTGGGGTGCGGGGCTGAGATGTTCAGGCTGCTGAGAGATGGTGAGAAAGCTGTCAGTTCCGAGTCCAAACTGCCTCACTGGCTCTGAAAGCAGAGCTGAGAGAGGAGATTCAAAGGCAAGGCTTCATCTCAGCAGGAACCCCAGGTGGCTGGGCTGAAGGGGACGTAATCAAAGTAGGTCATTGAATTCTTTAATGTGCTCATAACAGTGACATAGTGGAAATAAGTCTCTCTAGTCCCTGGTTGTGTCTGTGTATCCACTTTGGGCAGAGTTTTGCCCCCTTCCATGTGTCTTGAGAATGTTTGGGGACCTTCGCCCCAGAATTAAAAACAAATGCCTATTTCTGATTTTGTAATTCAATTCCAACCAGGCAATCCAGATTTGCATGGCTGGAACTGGAGTGGAAGTTTTCAACAGCGGTGGTATTACTTCTGGGCTTGGTTTTGGTTTCTCCACGTATGGAGGCTTTTCTCACGTAGTGGTTTTTAGCTCTTGTGATCAGAGAGATTCTGCCCAAGGGCTCAAGCCCCTGGCGACTTTTTAATGCCTTTTAGGTTAGTTATGGTCATGCACGTTTATTCCTTTAGGATCCATTGCTTTCATTTTATTTCCATCTTATATTACAGTTCAGTAATTATCTCATTTTATTCTGAAATAATCAGTAAAGATAGGTAATGTTGTTTATAAAATCCATGCCAAGATAGTAAAAGGGATGTTATATTTATTATAAAATGGGGGTATGTGATCCAAAAGTCAAGAACAGTGATACCAGAAAAAGCAAATCATAAATATTCAAAAGCTAAATACTAATGGGATAATTTAAATGTCTAACAGTAGGATATTGGTTAAAACAAACTAAGTGTCTTTTGTTCTGTGCACAAAAAAGAGAATTCATATAACTGCCAAACATGTCTTGGTTTTCAAGGAAAAGTGCACAGTCTCTCATTTCCCTTTTCTTAGATACTTTGTTTCTTTTTTTCCTTATTAACTTAGAAAATTAAGAAAGAGACAGAATACTCTGGTTGTCTCTGGCCGACTGGGCTTATCACCCCTCCATTCAGAGAGCACCATTTAAAAAAAAAATCCTCACCGAAGGGCTTTTTTTTTCATTGCCTTTAGAGAAAGGGGAGAGGAGAGAGAGAGAGGGAAACATCAGATATGAGAGAGAAACAATGATTGGTTGCCTCCCATACATGCCCTGATTGGGGATCGAACCCACAACCTAGGTGTATGCTCTGACTGGGAATCGAACCTGCAACCTTTTGGTGTAGGAGACGACATTCCAACTGACCAAGCCCCACTGGTCAGGGCCAGAGAGCACTGTTTTAAACACTGTCATGTGAACACCAGTACCCATTGTTAACATTCAGTGTTCGGCTTCGCAGAGCATTTTCTAGGCATGCACGTGTTATTTTAATTTCTCCACAAAAACGTGACCCTGTTATGCACATTCACACAGTCTCCTTCGAAATCCCTCATTCCCAGAAACCTGCCGGCAGGACAGTGGGCCCCACTCGCCTTCCACGGAGCATGGCTTCCACTGCCCGTTATACACAGCTCTGGTGGCACACCACGGCGAGAAGCTGCTGCTTCTGGTGCAGGAGAAGTAGACAGACCCCTTGTAGGTGAAGGGAAAGACGCACGTCGCCTTGTCATCTGACCAAGGGAAGGACAAAACAGGAGGGCACCAGTCACTCCGAGGGAGCCGAGGCTGAAGGCTGCACGGGTGGTCCTGGCGTCCAGCTTCTTGAGGATGGACGAGGGCGTGCCCGGTTCCCCTTAGCACCGAGAGCACCAGGAAGCGCTTCAGAAACAGCGAAGGCAGCCGAGCTGGGCTGTTTCCCCACCGGTGCCACATGGGTGCATTTGGTGGGTCACATGGTCACACGTTCAATCACTGGGAAACACACACTGAAAAGCAATTTTCTTTTCCAATCTTTCTGATTCTACAAAAGAGAAAGTTCCCATGTAAGGCTGGTCTTTCTACACCACGCCTCGGACACTTACTAATTTCCATTTGTCACAAAAACGAGGGCTGGGCTCCAGCTCAGAGCCTCATTTGGACAAGAGTATCTAGTAGAGTTTGATAACAGGATTTTGTTGTTGCTGTTGTTTTAAGATTTTACTTATTTATTTTTAGACAGAGGGGAAGGGAGGGAGAAAAAGAGGGAGAGAAACATTCATGTGCGGTTGCCTTTCACACGCCTCCTACTGGGGACCTGGCCCGCAACCCAGGCATGTGCCCTGACTGGGAATTGAACCAGCGACCTTTAGCTCCCACGCTCAATCCACTGAGCCACACCAGCCAGGGCTGTAGTATTTGTTTTTATTTGCATTTCCTATTTATGACAATCACCAGTGAATTACAGGGCTGATGTTAACTGTTCTTTTAGAATAAATGTATTAAAGTGAAGAAAAGTGAGCACATTTACAGGGGCGGCACTGGCATTATTGGGGGGATCACTTTGCAAATTACATAAATGTCTAGTCACCAGGCTGCACACCTAGAACTAATATAAAACAATGTTCAATATCAACTGGAGTTGAAAAATAAAAAAGTAAATTTAAAAAAGTTTTGAACAAATAAGAGTGCTGGTGGCACGCAGAGGTGGCAAGTATTTGGGGAGCACAAGCCTTGATGTTTCTGTTTCTGGAGGAAGACGGGGACTTTGTCTTTTACACAATGTATCCCCAGAATCTAAAACAGTCACTTGCTCTCAGTAGGTGCTTAAAAAGTCACTGATGGAATAAAACAAGTTTGGGAAACGCTGTGGGAAATAACCAGGTTTCTTTCATGAAGGGCTCGTGGGGAGGGTCTGTATGCAAATTGGCAGTGGGTTTGCAAGGGAGGTACAGAGTACACTGGGTTGCCTTTTCTTTCTATCTTTCTTTTTATTCTTTATTTTATTGATTATGCTATTACAGTTGGCCCATTTTCCCCCTTCACTCCCCTCCACCCTGCCCATCCCCTCCCACCCACATTCCCCGCTTTGGTTCATGTCCGTGTGTCATAAGTTCTTTAGTGTCTACATGTCCCATACTATTCTTACCCTCCTCCTGTCTATTTTCTACCTACTGTCTATGCTACTTATTCTCTATATCTTTTCCCCCTCCCTCCTCCTCCTACTTCCCTGTTGCTAACCCTCCATTTGATGACTTTTTTTTACTGTTCATATTTTTAATCTTCTTTTTCTTAGGTAAGTCCCTTTAACATTTCCTATAATAAGGGCTGGGTGATGATGAACTTCTTTAACTCGGCCTTGTCTGAGAAGCACTTTATCTGCCCTTCCATTCTAAATGAAAGCTTTGCTGGATAGAGCAATCTGGGATGTAGGTCCTTGCCTTTCATGACTTGGAATACTTCTTTCCAGCCTCTTCTTGCCTGTAAGGTCTCTTTTGAGAAATCAGCTGACAGTCTGATGGGAACTCCTTTGTAGGTTACTGTCTCCTTGTCTCTTGCTGCTTCTAGGATTCTCTCCTTCATTTTTACCTTGGCTAATGTAATTATGATGTGCCTTGTGTGTTCCTCCTTGGGTCCAACTTCTTTGGGACTCTCTGAGCTTCCTGGATTTCCTGGAAGTCTATTTCCCTTGCCAGATTGGGGAAGTTTTCCTTTAATATCTGTTTAAATAAGTTCTCAATTTGCTGCTCTTCCTCTTCCCCTTCTGGTACCCCTACAATTTGGGTGTTGGAACGTTTAAAGGTGTCCTGGAGGTCCCTAAGTCTCTCCTCAGTTTTTTGAATTCTTGTTTCTTCATTCTTTTCTGTTTGGTTGTTCCTTTCTTCCTTGTGGTCCACTCCCTTGATTTGAGTCCCAGTTTTCTTTCTCTTACTATTGGTTCCCTGTGCGTTTTCCTTCATTTCTCTTATCGTAGCCTGCATTTGTTCATCTAATTTATGTCCAAAGTCAACCCATTCTGTGAGCTTCCTGATCACCAGTGCTTTGAACTGTGCATCTGATAGTTCGGCTATCTCTTGGTCACTTAAAAAAATTGGTTCTGGGGCTTTCAAATC